>LGRX02034287.1:0-41220 GCA_001247695.2 Cymbomonas tetramitiformis | reverse complement strand
TGTGGGGCAGTCATCGTGTCAGTCTGTCGGCATAACATCTGAATCGAGAATGACGAATCGGAATTAGAAATGAGATCGGATCGGGAATTGAACGTTGAGCCGAAGTGTGACATCGGTTGTCGAGTGGTTGACCCTGCAACCGCTGAGTGACGAGTGAATAAGTGGAGCACTTGAGAAGTGTTTAGCCTTGAGAACTCGGAACCGAATTATCGTTTGTACCTCAATCTGGCCCTGATCCAGTATATTATAAAAATCCGAATTGTGTACCTTTGCACGTTCAATCAAAAACATATCTCCGAGCATCTGTCGTAGTGCCCACGGGCACATTTGGTATCTTCAGTGTGATGCGATTTCGCCCCTGCGCAACTCGCCCACGGACCTATTGGAACTTTCGTTGTAATACAGGGGGAGAGCTGTACTTCCGGCTATACGTGCGCAATTTTTGCCTCTGTAAGTACATTTTTTTTCGTATACAACGGCCGTATTCTCTGGGAAATATCTTCAAAACGTCATATTTCAGCTCCTTAACACTGGGGGCTCAAACGGGCTCAGAAACCCAAGCATTCGTGTTCCGATCTTAAACCCAAAGTCCGTCCCAGGCCACAAACGACCGTCAGGGAGCACCCTGAAGGGTTTCCCCGGTCTACAGTAGCCAAGAAAACCACATAGCTTACCTTTCAGAGCCCCAAAAAGGCGAAAAACCGCCCAAAACAGCCAAAAATAGCCGTTTTTGACAGTTTCCAGCCTACCCCAAAACCTCTCCCAGTAGCCCCCACCACCGAAAAACCCTTCCTTAGACCCCATAGAACAGCCTAGAAACCCCTGATACCGCCCTCACGGCCATCAGCAGCGGGGAAAGCTCCACCAAACAGCGCTTTCAGCAGTTCCTGGACGTTTCTGGCAGCTCTTCAGCACCTCCTGGTATCCTCCAGCAGTGCCCTGACTGGAGCATTTTTGGGACCTACGGAGCATAAATACCGTCTGGGACCTTACTGGACCTCTGTATTGGACCTGACACCCTTCCTTTCGTTGCTGCTTGACTCTTGCTCGCGCGCCTAGGCACTCAAAAATCGTGTCGCGGGGCCCTGGCCAAATTTTGAGTTCGCTGGTGTATGGCAGTACCCCCAGACCCAGACAAATACAGAAGAGCGTGGTGGAAGCAAGGACCTATTAAGTGGGTATTCCCTCCAGACCCTACCTACCCACCAGCAGGTGCTTTCTGGCAGAGCGGCCCTCCTTCCCCCTCTTCCTCTGACGACGAAGAGGAGAACAGCGACTGAACGCCTGGGCAGAGCCACGCTGGCTATCCCACCAGTGCATCACGATTACGTGTCGGCATCAGGTTGGAAACTGTCACTTCCGCTACCTGCACACCCAAGACCTAACAGTCTTCCCCGCGCTCCCTGGTTCATACCCAGTACAAGTGATCGACGAGTGGCCTTGGGTCCCCCCATCTCCACCTGGAAGCCCCGCTCCTTCGCCTCCAGAGAGTGACATCGACGAGGACGAGACTGATTAAATAAAAAGGCGAGCACTCACTACTTTTGCTCACCTGTGGCTATTGCCACACCCAGTCTGTGAACTCAACCAGCTCAGCAGTCAGAATGTCACAGCAGACATCAGAATCCTTTCCCAGCATGGGTGTCAGCGCAGAGCCGTTACTACACCACCCACTGTTCTCCCCCATCACCTTCCCATCTCCCACTGCATACGCTTCCGCTCACCCCCTTCCACATCCAGGCACCACCATGCCCTACACTGCGGTGCCCCGCCCATATACCATGCCGGATGGCACCCCCGCACAGGCTGTATGGAACGGCGTCAATTGGGTGCTGCCCCAATCAGCGCCCCTCGCTGGGGGAGTGTCACCAGTGCCGTTCACACTGGGAACCCACCACCCCATGGGCTCATATCCCACACCGTTCCAACAACAGCTGCAGCAACAGCAGCAGTGGCTCGCGTACCAGCAGCAGCAACAGCAGTGGCTCCAGCAGCAGTCACTGGAACCGATGCAGCAGCAGTTACAGCAGCAGCAGTTACAGCAGCAGCAGTTCCAGCAACAGCAGTTGCAGCAGCAACAGCAGCAGCAGCAGCAGCAACAGCAGCCGCAGCCGCAACAACAGTCACAGCAGCCCCATCAGCTGGTACCAGCTACCTCCGCGCTTCATGACTCTGGTGCGGATCTCTCACCGCTGCAGCACTTCATCAGTATCGGCGCCGCAACCCTGCCAGATCCTCTGCAGGTACCCCTTGACAGCGGAGCTCAGCAGAGCGTCTCGGGCGGGGCCCAGCTCTTGGTACGCCATCTCCCCGCGGTGGCAGCAGCTTCAGAGACCCGCCGGCGTCGACGTTCCCGAAGAGTATCCTCGGGCCCCGTGACGCACGGCAGGCACATTCCAGGTCTGAGCCATGCATCTGATCACTCCGACCCCGAGTCCGGTACGGACGTCAGCCGCACCAGCACGGGGACCAGGGGCAGCCGAAGCACGCAGGCACGGGCTGAGCGCAGGCGGAGGGCCGCCCACAGGTCCGGTTCTGACTCGGACGCGAGCAGCCGGAGCGAGCACATTCGCAGGGAAGTCCTGGCGGCAGTACAGGCCCTGGATATCTCCGCGGTGCTCTCGAAGGGACTCGCCCTGCCTGGCGCGACGACTTCTGCAGGAGCCTCCCCTCCATCCAGGCGACCCTCAGAGCAGCGCACAGGGGGCCCTGACGGCGGACCATCCACTCGAGGCGGACGCCGCTGACAGCGTAACCCCCCCAGTGTCTCAGATTGTCGCTGAAACCGCTCCCGCCGAACCTCCCACTCAGGGTCGGCCGGACCCCCTCAACATGATGGTGGCTCGCCGGCGGCAGTCGATGGAGACGGTAGTGCACGGCGGTGGCAACCCTGACTCGGAGCCCGGAGACCCCAGTTCGAGCGACTCGCCACCAGGGCCCACCAGTGATCCACCCCAAGATCCCCCTGACGACCCCGCACCAGAGCCCTCCTACCCTCAGTACCCAGAGGTCAGGGCTCTCTTCGTCACCCACGACGGTGGGTCATTGTGGGTGCACCAGTCAGCGGGGGTGCGAGGCGCGGCAACCGTCTCCCTGCCATGGGATGAACGCCGCCGGGCTGGGGTGCAGGGCGACGCCATCCTGTTCAGGATCATGCACCTGCTGGGAGCGCCGCTGACCGCATATGCGCGCATGGGAGGCCGCCTACACCACGCACCCCTACCACTTACCAACCCTCGTGTGGAGATCTGGGTTCTCATGGTCGACCGCGAGGTCATGGATATGGCAATGGGGGACCCAGCCGCAGCCAATGTGCGGTCTACGAGCATGGGGCAGCCAGTGTGGGAGTGGATCCCTGCCACTGCGCGGGAGTCGGAGATGCAGAACTTCGACCAGGACGGGCTCGCCGCGTGGTCAGAAGTCAGCAACTCCGATTGGTACCGGAGCATGAGCGTGGTGGCCGCACAACCATCCACACCCCTGCCCTTCCATACACCTCTTCCACTCCCCGCTCCACCATCAGCCCCTGCATTACCGCCCACTTCGACTGCAGTCCCCACAAATCCCGCGCCTGCACTCCCACCCGCGCATGCCCCGGGACTACCACCTCCAGCCCGTTTCCCCCACTCCGCCGCCGCAAACCCCGTTCACTCTGCCGCTGCTGCGAACCCCGTACTCTCTCCCAGCGCCACCCCCTTTGTACCAGGCATCGTCCGACTGCCGCAGGGCACTAATCTGCGAGCATCCTCAGACGAGGTCCGCCTGGAGCACAAGACCAAGGAGATGGTGCAGAAGCTGATCAAGAGTGTGACCAGATTCCCTCGCTCCGCGTCCGACACCAAGTCGGCCGACAAGGATCGAAGGATGGCCTCCTGACGCAGTTGGAACACTACTCCAACATGGTGCGGAAGATATTCCAAGAGGCCATCGTGATCGAGGCGCTGACCACTCCCAGCTGTACGCCATCTGTATCGGCGTACCAGGCGAGCGTGGCGAGCCTCCTTTGGAGTTTTAAGGAGCACACTCTTCAGGACCAGCAGAAGAAATTCTTGGAGCGTGCGGCGGGGACCTTCGGGTCTGACCAGGCTTGGCACCGGCGCTACGTAGAGCTGGACGTGTTCTTCAGCGATCTGGCGGTGTGTTCTCTAACACAGGCCTACCTGGAGAATGCACACGGAGAGGCCATTGCACTGAGGCAGGCGACGAACGAGACCGCGGCGGAGTATTTTTCGCGGTTGGAGACCCGCATGGCCTCCGTCAACTTCCTGGCTGGCAGAGTCCCCAATTGCGTGGAGATGTCCAACCTGTCGATGCTCTCCACGTACCGCCGAGGGTTAAAATATGCACCCAAGGTGATGCGACGCCTGAGAGCCATCCACTTGGATGTCTCCAAACCAGAAGAGTGGGAAAGGAAGGCCGTCGCTGACGATATCCCAGGCACCCACAACGCCTTGTTGAAGATTCGGGAAGTCGCTGAGGAGGTGGAGAGTGACATTGACACGGAGGCGGCTCAGAGGCGCTCTCAAGACCGTCCTCCCCGTACTGTTTCCTTCGCCAACCCATCACCTCGCACCCCCTTCTTCAGGCGTACCCCCTCTTCGAACCGCCCAGCTCTTGCCATGCTGGAGAATGGACCTGCCACCACCGTTGCCGCGGCAGTGACCCCATTGCCACCACCACCTGGCCTCTCCCGCCCCGATGCTCCGAAAGTCCGCCGGTGCTTCGCCTGCGGCTCGGCGGAGCACATCGTCCGTAACTGCACGGACGAGGCTAAGCTCAAGGAGTGGAGGGCCAATGCACCCGCTCGATTGGCAAATTCCCCTGGGTTTGTGGCCGCCGTCGTCTGGGCCATCGAGCAGCAGGAGGACATCTCCTCGGTGGATGGCGTCCCAGAGGAGTTCTCCGAGGAGGTCTTGGCACTTGCTACCTGTGAGGACGAGCAGAGCTACCAGACCCTGGCGGCCCTCGCGGGTATCGAGCTTGTGGAGGGTGACGGCCTTCCTCCGGTGGAGAGCGATGAATGACTGGCCGGCGACCAGCCCCAGACCCTGCCCTTCGAGGAAGTGAGGTCATGTCCTGATGATCAGACCCTCTCCGCCCTGGAGAAGCGGTCAGAGCCAGTGGAACCCCGACGCGCACGAGGACGCAGAGACCCTTGGGGCCACCGTCCCCATCCCAAGAGCGTGGCCTTCACCTCTGGGACCCGCTTGCGACGCACTTACCGCTCAGCTGGTGCCCCATCGCTGCCGAGGGATGACCTGACCAGCCACCCTCTTGCAGTAAGCACCCCCTTCGATGAGCCGTCACTACCTCTTGATGACGGCCCTGCTTATACACAGGCAAGGATCGAGGGCCGAAGGGGGCGGCGAGTCCCCCGGCACAGACCCCCCATTATGGGCAGCAACCGCGGAGAGCCCCGCGATCTTCGCCCCCGACCGCGTGTTGTCCTACCACTGCCCAACTATCAGTCCAACCTCGCAGACCCGCAGAAAAGGCTAACTGCGTGGCACTGGAAGAGAGATCTGTATTCTCTCCCCCTCGAAGTCGCCATGCAAAAAGTTCGCAGAGCTCTGCGCAAATCCCCGGAGGCTGCCAAGGACCTGGTGGATAAGATGTGGGAGCGTACTCGTAGCCGCATACGCTCTGGGAGTCGATCGCCGAAGGAGCACGTGACCCGCGCCAACCAGCTGGCGGAGAGGGTACGCATTGCCCGTGAACCTCAAGATCGTAGAGAGGGCCATCAGCGCATCGCACTGTGGCACCTCCTCTCACACGACGACGGTCACCAGCAGGTCCTCGAGTCCCCTAGCGCCAGCCCCTCCGACCTCTACGCAGCTTGGAGAGAGCTGTCGCCCGCCGAGCAGCTGGAGGCGATCGCCACTTCGAGTCCAGATTCCTTCCCCGGTAGCAGGCTGTGGGAAAAGGATGGTGCACGAAGAGCAGCAGCGAGATCCTCGACCTCTCTCTGCACCCTGGACACCGAAGTGGGCACGATACCCGGGACAGCGGGAGACGTGGGCTTACCTGGCGCCTGGTGCAGTCTACACGCAGTGCACCAGTACAAGATGAGGAAGCTGGGTCCCAGCCCCTTGGGAGCATCCCCTCCATCATCCTCACTGGTCGAGCCCACGACAGAGACGACATCCTCGCACCATGACAACGCGCCGGCTACCCCGGGAGGAAACCTTGAAGGTCCATCTGACTGCGTAGTGACAGAGGAGACCTCCACACCCAGCTCGCTTTGCTTCACCCAACAGATTCTGACCACCGTCAGAACGCATGAAGCAGACGAAGCGCCGCCCCGTCTCGACAGCCACCCCATCGCTGAAGACCCTGAGGTGATGGAAGAGGAGTCCTCAGTCAATTCGCTCTGCTTCACCCAGCAGATGGCAGCAGCTGGGACCCCTGAGGCGAGAACTGACCACCAGAGCTCCCACCAACTCGCCCACAACTCCCCCACTAGCAGCCCTCAGCATGACGAGGATCCCCTCACCCATGGCAGTCTCACCGACAGTGTCGCTACCCATGCGAGCCCCACAACAAGCGGCACTACCCACGTGAGCCCCACAGTAAGCGGCACTACCCATGTAAGCCCTACCACCAGCGGCACTACCCATGTGAGCCCTACTACCAGTAACACCACCCATGTGAGCCCTACCACCAGCGACACCACTCATGTCAGCCCCACCTCGAGCGAATGCACCTCAGCGGGCACCCTGCTGACGGCGAGTGTAGACAACCTCGTCAGCCATCCGACTGAAGATGTTGATTTGCTGGATGAGGAGTTCTACGCCGCGTGTAGGCAAACGTTGGAAGAATGCCGCGAGGCCTCGGACAACCTCCTCCCCAACCTCAAGTGCAAAAGCATACGCACAGATGGGGGAGTTCAGTGGAAGACCGACATTGAGGGCACCCTCGCAGCGGCACATGACGAAGAAGGACCGCTGCTGCTGGTGTTCTATGCAACCCTCAGAGGGCACACGGTCAAGGTGCTGATCGACTCGGGGGCCTCTGACAACTTCATCTCGGAGCAGAGCGCGAAGCGATGTGGCCTCACGACACGAGCCGGCTCCGAGATGCGAGTCACCCTGGCGGATGGATCTGTGAAGATCACTGGCGCCACCGCGTACGCCAAGTTTAACACGCACACCACCACGGGCACCTATACGGAGAACGCCCTTGCCCTCCGGATCCTACCACTGGGCATACAGGTGGATGTTATCCTTGGCGGAAGGTGGTTGCGCAGTCACTCTCCTGTCACTCTGGGCTACGAAGGGAATGGCTCCGTCTCCTTCCTCAGGAAGTCCCGCAGTGGTAAGATTGGAGATCGCGTCACTATCACAGGCTGTTCTCCTGGGAAAGCATCTGGAGACAGGTCTCCGAAGGGCACGTCCTGTGCGGGATTGGTGGATGAGGTGTTCCTGACCCCTGCCCAGTTGAAGAAGTACCTGGTGTACGCGGAGACGCAGAAGCTACGCGGCAATGACGACCCGGAGATACAACCCGCCTGGCTCATGATGGCCGAGAAGTCCCCCGATGATACTGCTTCTGCCTTTGCAGCCACGGCTATCGACTCTGAGAACGCCGAACCCGCTGCGGATACTGAAGATGCAGAAGTGAGCCCTGAATGGACCCTCAAGTTTCAGGACTTCTGGGGTGAGGAGTACAAGAAGGAGATGACGACTGCCCTACCGAACATTGATGGACTCAGACATGACCCCCAAGATGAAGCCAACATTAACCTGGACCCTGAGCTGAGCAAGAAGGGGCCGCCCTGCCAGCGCATCTACAAGAAGTCTGCAGAGAAACTCCGCCAACTTCGAGAACGCGTGGAGACCCTGATGTCCAAGGGCTACATCCGACCCTCTTCCAGCCCTTATGCAGCTCCCTGTCTGATGGTCCCCAAACCGGGGAACCCCAAGGAGCTGCGACTGGTAATCGACTACCGGCTCCTCAACCGCCAGACAGTTAAGGACAAGTATCCTCTCCCAGACATCCAGATGATGTTCGACGAGATGCAGGGTGCGAAGTTCTTCTCTTCGTTCGACGCGGTGGATGGCTTCTGGCAAGTACCGATGGCACCAGGGGATGTCGAGAAGACCGCCTTCACCACCCAGATGGGGTCATATGAGTGGTTGGTCATGCCGCAGGGGCTGCAGAATTCCCCGTCTCAGTACCAGCGACGGATGCAGCGGGCCTTGGGCCATCTCCCATTTGTCCGGATCTTCATCGATGACGTGGTCGTCTTCAGCAACACCGCTGCAGAGCACTACGAATACGTCAAACAACTGCTCCTGACGTGCAGGGAGAAGGGCGTCTTCCTCAAGAGGTCCAAGTGCCAACTGTTGAAGAAATCCTTGCGGTTCCTTGGCCACTGTATCTCCGCGGATGGCTGCAGACCCCAACACGACAAGGTGGCTGCAGTGAGGGACTGGCCCGAACTGGAGACGGTTACCCACGTCAGGCAGTTCTTGGGCCTGGCGGGGTATTACCGCAGATTCATTCACTGCTTCTCCGAGATCGCCCAGCCCCTCACCCGGTTGACCAAGTCGGACGTACCCTGGGAGTGGGGTCCCATGCAGCAGTGGGCCTTCGAGGAGCTGAAGAAGCCCCTCACATCAGCGCCAGTGCTCGCCTTGCCCAACATTAAGGGTGCCGCAGACGGCACAGCACCTTTCGTGGTGCAGACGGATGCTAGCGGCATCGCTCTTGGGGGAGTACTGATGCAAGACAATGGAGATGGTCTTGGGCTGCGCGTGATAGCATACGAGAGCCACCAGTTCTCAGCCGCCGAGCAGAATTATCACACCGGCGAGCGTGAGCTAGGTGCTCTACACCATTGTACCACCGTCACCTGGCGGCATTACCTCATCTTCACCAACTTCCGCATCCAGGGTGATCACCGCCCCCTTGAATGGCTGATGGAACCTGGCAGAGAGCTCAGCCGCAGACAGGCACGCTGGTACATGGATCTGGTGGAGGTGGGAGTCCCGATAATGGAGTACATCAAGGGGGCGCTACTGCTGGTACCAGACGCCCTGTCCAGAAGACCCGACTTCAAAGACAAGGACGTTCGCGAGGGGTTGAAGGAGGCAGGAGTGATCGACCCCACCTCAGACCTGCCGAAAGACCCTCTGGCAACGCTGGAGTCTGAATGCTTCTCCAGCTCACCACCCGCGGCTCATCCCCACTGGGCCCAGACGGTTGACTGTTGGCTCTCAGCAGTGGAAACCCTCTCCGTGGCAGAACAGGCCATGGACATGGGGGAGACCATCGCTCTCGTTAATCCGAAGCTCTATAAGGGAATGAAGAAGGATCACCTCGACTTCGACATGCCTGACTGGCCTGAAGCTGATAGCGCGAAGCCGACAGAAGCTCCACACGAACCCCCTGACCGAGCTCCACCTCAGATAAGAATAACGAGGAGTATGTCACGCGCTGGGAAAGCCTCTACGACCCCAGCGCCTCCACAGTCGGCGTCACCGAAGACGCGAACGCCTACATCACGAGCTGACGCATCGGAGGCGCCCACTGAGAAGGTGCCAGCGAGCTCAACACCCCCGCAGCAGGCGCCCCAGCAGTCAGCTCCGTCCCCGGTCCTTCACCCACAAAAACGGCAGACTCCCCCAGAGGACTCACAGAATTGGCGTGTCCGAGCAGAGTACTCCTCGAAGTACGCCGAGAAGTTTGGACCCTTCGATGTGGACGCCTGTTGTGACTTTGGCGGCCGCTACAGACAGGCGGATAGATTCTGGACAGACTGCCTTTCAGAGAAATGGAGGGGCCTTCGGGTTTGGTGTAACCCTCCATATAACTCCAAGCACATTACTGTGGTGGCGATTTTGAACAAGTATATCGCAGAGTGGAAGGCAGACCCAGAAAACACCTCAGCAGTCTTCGTTCTACCAGATCACCAGTCCAAGCTCCCCGCGTGGCGCAAACTTTTCAGAAAGGCCAATATGCAGATCGTGGAGGTCATCCCTACTCACGATGATAAGGGCGAGCCCAATCAGTTCTTCGAGAACCCAGATGGGAAGGCCTTCGACCTTCGTTGGCCTGTTCTGATAGTACACGCCCCTCCCGCCAAACCACAGCCAGCACGCGTGAGGCATCCGCGAACAGTCCACGCTGTGATAAGGACAGGTGAGGCAGCAGCCTTCAGAGACGCAACCTCCCAGCAGTCGGACTCAAAGTTCCTGCGTGCGTTGAAAGCGGAGTACACCCGAGAGGGGACACTTCGTTCGCTGCGGGAGAAAGTGAAGGCGGCACCACACCAATGCCTACAGGACTTCAGGCTGGTGGGTGAAGTGGTTTGGAGGACCGCAGCAGGGAGATATCAGTTGGTGCTGGGGGAGGACTCTCCACTTCGAGAAGTAGTGATTCGTCATGCTCACGGGTCATTGTCCTCGGGTCACACTGGGCGAGACAAGACTCTGGAAAGGGTGCTGCGACGCTTCTATTGGCGTGGTGCCGCGGAAGATGTGGGCACCTGGGTTGCATCCTGCGCGGTGTGCCAATCAGTGAGGCCGCGGGGAACTTACCCGGATGGGTTGCTAAACCCTCACAGCATCCCGAACAGGCCATGGCAGGATGTCGCGGTGGACTTCGTCACCGGCCTGCCAGTATCAGAGAGAGGTAATGACGCTTTCGTGGCCTTCACTTGCAAGCTGACGAAGATGGTCCACGTTGTGCCGATGAACTTCGGCGACAGCTCTGCAGCTGTGGTGGCCAGAATCTACTTTGACTCGGTGTGGCGCTTACATGGCGCGCCTATGAAGATTGTCTCTGATCGTGACCCGCGGTTTCAAGATGCCTTCTGGCAGGAGCTCATGAGACTGATGGGTGTGAAGGTGGCTCGTACCACGCCGTACAACCCTCGGTCTGACGGCCAGGCGGAACACAGCAACAGGGTTATTGAGGACATGCTCAGGTCCTTCGTAGACGCCAATGTGGAGGACTGGGATCTGTTCACCACTAACGTGGAGTTCGCGATCAATGACTCCAGGAGTGAATCTACTGGCTTCACGCCATTTGAGCTGGTGTTCGGGTTCTCGCCGCTGTCGCAGTTGGACCTTTTCCTGGAGGCCGCACAGTCCACCGCTGGACGACGAACAGGGGGAGTAGGCACCGCACACGAAGTGGCCGTGAAATTTTCGTCGCAACTGCGGGACGCCAGACAGCGGTTGGAGCTGGCTCAACAACGACAGCGCGAACAGTTTGATCGTAGGCACGGACAGCGGGAGTATGTTGTTGGAGATCTGGTCTGGATAGAGGCGAAACACCTTACGGAGAAGGTGATGGATCGCTCCATCTGCAGGAAATTGACCAAGCGCTGGCATGGACCAGTCCCTGTGACCGAACGCTTCTTCAGCGATGTACAGATGACCATGCCAGAGGCTGACAGGGGAGCTCCAGTAGCCTACCGTCTACGCCTCCCTCCCCACTGGCGGATACACGACGTGTTTGCTCAACATCGCCTCAAACCGTGCACCAGCGGTCAAGATGCTTTCGCCGCACGCGATCACCTAGCAGTACCTGAAGAGGTGGTAGTGGATGGTCAGAAGGAAGCACACGTCGAGCGTATTCTTGCACGTCGGGTGCGGTCTGTTCGAGGAAAAGAGGTGGAAGAGTGGAAGGTTCACTGGACTGGCTACTCCAAAGCTCACGACCAATGGAGGACGCGTGACAAACTTGAACGCGGAGGTCCACTTCAACAGCTTCGTGAATTCGAGCAAGCGAGACTGCACATGGAAGCACAAGTTCGCGACGAAGCCACTCGGCGACGCGAGCACCGTGGCCGTCACTCCGCTCAAGCCGGAATGACACTGGCCCACCTCATCACTAATCCCTGCGATGAACTGGACCAGCTCGAACAGATGGAATATGATACCCCTCTGCCGTGGGAACGTCAAGAGCGCGTGGAAGATGGGTCGTTGGCACTGGTGACAGAGCTGCTGGCGATACAGACGAAAGCAACCCGCACGCCCAGGATTCTCGTACTTTTCAGCGGTACTGGTTCAGTAGAGAGAGAATTCCTAAATTGCTTTCCCTCCGCTTCAGTGGTGACCCTCGACTCCGGACATATCTGGCAACCCACTCATGTGTGTGACATCCTACAATGGGACTACAAACAATACCCGCCTGGATTCTTCGATGTCGTTTGGGCAAGTCCCCCCTGTAGGCAGTACAGTCAAGCGCGCACCACTGGTGGACCCCCTGACCTTCCCCAGGCTGACAAAATCGTACGACGAGCATTGCAGATCATTGACTACTTGGAGCCGAAACATTGGTTCATGGAAAACCCCAGAGGTCGCTTCCCTAACGCGCTACGGCTTCGCCCTATGATGCGCCAGCTCCCCCCTCCGCTGGTGTGTACCTACTGCATGTACGGTACGCAGTACATGAAGCCCACCTGCATATGGACGAACTCAGCGCCACCCACGCCCCTGCTACGCTGTACTGCTTCAACACCGTGTGCGTGCAGATGGGCAACCGGTGCTCATCCAGAGACTGCTCAGCTTGGACCTCACCCGCAGCAGACTGGAGCGGGCCAATCCGCGAGCGTATATCCCGTGCCAGCACTTCTGCTGCGACAACTTTTCCGACATTTACGCCTCCGCAAGACTGAAGACCCGCTTTAGATTCCAAGCGGCACCCTTCTTCGTGAAAGTGGTGCCCTGGTAGCGGCAGGCAAACTGTGCTCGAAGAGGGACCAGAGAACCTAAAAACTGGAAACAGAAAGGAACCAGAAAACCTAAGAACTGGAACTTAGATGGGTACCTTAGCGGAGTGATCCCAGGAGGTAGACCACTCCTAAGGGGGATAGAGTTGTGCCCGGAGGCACAGCGTAGGCCGATATGCCTATGCGTCCGTATGTGTGTCATCGGGGGTAATCTGGGATTGGCACGATGACAGTGAAATTGGGCTTGAAATCACGATGAGAATGAATACCAGATGTCCGGGGTATGACACTATGACACTATGACAGTATGACACTATAGTAGTATGACAGTACTGTGGGGGGTGTCATCGTGGCACTCAGTCAGACCCTCGAAGAATGGTCGGATTCGCATCGGGGTTGGAAAGACAATGAAATCGAATATCAGATATGAAGGTTATGACAGTATGACAGTATGACGCTATGATAGTATGACAGTATGACAGTACTGTGGGGCAGTCATCGTGTCAGTCTGTCGGCATAACATCTGAATCGAGAATGACGAATCGGAATTAGAAATGAGATCGGATCGGGAATTGAACGTTGAGCCGAAGTGTGACATCGGCTGTCGAGTGGTCGACCCTGCAACCTGAGTGACGAGTGAATAAGTGGAGCACTTGAGAAGTGTTTAGCCTTCAGAACTCGGAACCGAATTATCTTTTGTACCTCAATCTGGCCCTGATCCAGTATATTATAAAAATCCGAATTGTGTACCTTTGCACGTTCAATAAAAAACATATCTCCGAGCATCTGTCGTAGTGCACACGGGCACATATTAGGTGTACCATTTGTAAGCGGATTAACCACTTTAGTGATAACTTATCAACCTATGATATGTTTGGGCATATGACTATGCACTAAGAGTATATCAAAATGATATCTCTAAATTCCAAACATATCTGGACACAACTTGATAATAATCTAAGCAGTTTAGCACAACACAATGTGTGTGTGTGTGTGTGTCCACAACAACCTATGTCAGTCAGTTCAATATATATCTGATCTGAGTAGGTACATGCTTTCTGTGCTGATCATTACTGAATCAATTATCACAGTGCATTGAGGTTGCTGTTCTTGCTCCAGCGATGATATGTGAGAATGGATGGACTGTGCTCAACAGTTACCAGCTGTTATAATGAGCACAGTATTCTGCCTTCGGGTCTGGAGATATCTCCATCCAGCCCTACAGCATGTTGTTTAATCCTGCTCCCATATCTATCGCCATCTCTGACATTCCACACGCACATGTGTTTGTGGAATGGTATCTATATTATCATGCACATAGTGGACATTATAGTTGATCATTTCACTTACTGAGTCAGTGAATGTCATCATACATAATAATGCCAGTGGTGTGTGCATTGTGCAGGTACTTTCTGATAAGTACATGTAAGTGTGTGTGTGTGTGTGTGGAACTTTACTACACACTTGTATACGATGGTATTACAATGTACCAAGATAATCCATCATGCAGGATAATTTTGTATACCAAGTACTAATAATCCAACATGATATATATATATCAGATTTAGTATTTATTGTAATCCGGCATACTCTCATTTATGATAATGAGTTGCTTGAGTTATTTTACATGCAGTTCCGGTGAGCATTCCGTCCAGTAATCCACCATAGAACGTTCATGCTCTTCCCAAATCCTACGTCGGAGCATGACGAGCTAATTATGGTGTTAAGATTACCTTCAGGCACCTTACACTGACATGATTCCAATATAGCTAACATGCACTGCAATATGCCTTGTGCAATGCACTATGTATTGTGATACTATCCCAGTTGTTATCGTGATCAAACTGGTAATATATACTAAAGCCGATAGCGTGGTCAAGCTGTATTGGTGATGCAGGCACAATTCACAGTGTTGCAGTCACTCAGTATATAATGTATATGTGGTGTAATGCTGCATGTACTCATTATATACTGCATGTTGGTGTATGCTGCAAGTGAGTATATGTGCATGTGTGTGTGTGTGTGTGTGTGCTGCAATCATTGCAATCTCCGCACACACATATCTTGCACACGTTACTATATTGCTGCTAAGTATTCATGATCTGTCATGTAGATGTATACAGCATTCATGCAGTTCAAACTCTTGATTGCAAGTAAGTATACAAATTCTGACAGTGAATAATTTGAAATATCTCAGCAGTCATCAAAGTATTGTGTGGCATGCTGCAAAATGGTCATCATGCGTCCATTCATGAATATCCCTGCGAGTATACACTTATTTTGCAGAGGATATTGACGCGCGCATATAATGCGCAGATGATCGTTGCAACTATATTGACATCGTCATCATAAAACTGCAAGATGATTGTCGTGCGCTGCAAGTGATTTAATGCAATCGCGCGCGCTGTTGATGAAGGGCACATATTGTCACCGTATACTTAGCACATGATACGAGTGCTAACTTGCGCGCGGATCATGAATCCGCTGATGTTTTCTGTGCCCGCATCTCATACTGCGTAATTTTTACAGCTGCGAATAGCTTCTGCGCGTGCATATGATCGCCGCGCATACTTCTAGCTGCGAATCGCTTCTGCGCGAACATATGATTGCCGCGCATACTTTTCACTGCGAATCGCTTTTTCGCGCATATATGATCGCCGTACATACATTTCTTACAGCTGCGAATCGCTTCTGTGCGCATATGTGATCACAGAGTATTCGTATGCCGCATGCACACCTTTTCGCACAGTGTATACGACGGTCAGCTGATATGTACGATCCTGCGAATGCGACGATTATCCTCGCGCACTCTCTTCGCTTTTGCAGCGGTATGTGCAGTATATCAATATTCGTATTTATTCGACTGCGTCGCCAGATATACTTTGCGCTCCGCAACCTGTAAACACAAAGTTATTGATATCTACGCGCTGCACTCACACTTGAGTTCTCGTTTCTCGTGTCTGACGAGTCGAATACCAATGATACGGCTGCTATCGCGAGCCTTCAGGAATATATGATATAATAGATATTGCAAGTGTTTATTGGACAGTAAACACAGCACAGCTTATTAGCGGGTGATGAGTGCAGACTTCAACAGAAGATACTGCTCTAGCACAACGCTAGCTCATCTATACCGAATGCCTCCCATCTCACAGATGGTACCGCTATTGGGTTGTGAACCCGAGGCATTGGTTGAACGACTGGTATCGGCAGAACGATTGATGCGTTCGCCCTATGATACCAGCATGCTTGTTCCGCACATGCTAGAAGCGAAGATGATTTCTTCTCCGAACCGTTTGGTACTTCAAGATTGTATCTTACTTGCTTCGCCATCTTCGAGTTCGACATACGAACTCTCGATGACAGGTGTCATTCAAGTCTTTCCTTGAATAAATGACAGATGATGTGACTTATCATCTCGATGACATGTACAGTCATAGTCGACCGTACTGACGACTGTCTGTCATTATAATATATGACATGACTCGACATGACATGACACGGTATGACATGTCTGACATGTATGACACGTATGACATGTATGACATGTATGACACATGTGTCATCGGTCATAACCCTGACAGTTTCAACCACTTGCGGCTTTGCATAATAGGGGTTTTCGTGAGAATCTTCTCACGAAACTTGGCAGTGATATTGTTCATAGCAATATCAGTGCACCCTCAAGAGCATATGACAAGCCGTTGAGTATATTAAAGATGACCGCGTGCTGGCATGATGCCTTTTGGGTTTGAAACCCAAACCCAAACATGCCAAACAGCGAAGGGCTTCCCGTGAGTTCCAGCGCACGCAACTTTGCAAAATATATTGACAAGATGTATATATTTCACATTTCTGAAGTGCAAGGTTTGCGATAGCTTGTGCGCGAAGTTAATATATTATTTCTTTGACCCAGATTTATGAGTTTGAATATCACGCTAAAATCTGTGTCAAAGAAATAGTTATACCATTTTGCTGGAACAGTCACACCGCTTACTTTGTGACTCTTCCTATAGTAGTGTGTATGACTGTCACCGAACCCGAACCCTAACTGTTTATGCCCGTTATATCGGGTTAACTTATCAACTTTAACACATTCTGAGAAAACCTATCACTGAGTGAATATATCCCGGGTCCTAGGGGTATATCCAACGCGCACAGAATTTCTTAGATCTTATGCTTCGAATATATCAAAGATAAATATCTTGGCAATATTTCTACGCAGTTACGTGCGCTAGAACGCACGGGAAGCCGTTTGCTGTTTAGCATGTATTGGGTTTGGAAACATTCGAACCCAATCCCAATAGATCTGTCAAAGAAATAAATTGATGGTTTTGCCAACAAGCTATCTCAGGCCTTGCGCTTCTGAGAACTGAAAGATATATGTCTTGTAAATATTTGTGCATAGTCTCGCGCGCTATAACGCACGGGAATTACTTTTCAGTTTGGCATGTATTGGGTTTGGGTAAACTCGAACACAAACCCAATAAATCTGCCAAAGAAATAAATTGATGGCTTCGTGCACAAGGCTTTTGAGGCCTTGGGCCTTAGGCAACTAAAAGATATACATCTTAGTAATACTTTTGCAAAGTTACGTGCGCTGGAACTCACGGGAAGCCCTTTGCGGTTTGGCATGTTTGGGTTTGGGTTTGCGGTCGGTTTACCCAAACCCATGATGTGTAGCACGCGTTTTGCGCATAGCTTACATCAGAGGTTGTGCGTTTGAGGGCGCACCAATATTGCTGTTAGCAATATTGGTGCCAAGTATCGTGCGCTAGAACGCACGAGAACCCCTCCGCTGTTTGAGTTTTTATGCGATGTGCATGAAAGTTATAAGGGCCTGTTTTGGTAAATGTTTTCCTAATTTAATTTACTCGCAAACAGTGTGGGGTATACGTGCAGTGAAGCCTTAATTTAATATTCACGGCCGTGAATTCCAGATTCGGGAGGGCGTAAACGGTACGTTTATGTCATGTGAGAACTGAATTCGGCTTGGTTGCAAAGACCTGTCTGGTATTTTCTCTAAGTATTTTCAGACGTGTTCCCAAAGTGACCAAAAAGCGAACGATCGGCGATCGAACGGTTTTTGGTCACTTTGGGAGTCAGATCGTGAGTTTAGGCTTGGTGACAACACGCGAGACAACACTAAGTATTTTCAGACGTGTTCCCAAAGTGAGAAAAAAAGCGAACGATCGGCGATCGAACGGTTTTTGGTCACTTTGGGAGTGAGATCGTGAGTTTAGGCTTGGTGACAAGCTGACAACACGCGAGACAACACTAAGTTGTAAGTGTTACAGTCTGAAAATACTTAGAGAACTAGAACACGTCTGAAAATACTTAGAGAACTAGAACACGTCTGAAAATACTTAGGGGAAATACTTACTGTCTGATTTGTTAAATATGCAATTTTAACTAAAGGCGGAAGGTTTTCTCTCCGGGAGTGTGCCCCTGTCCAGCGAAATAAACAATCTCCCTAAGATTGTATACTAATCTGAGTAATCTTTTGCTTCAAAATAACATCACATATTCCTACTTAGTATATGGGTACCCGTTTCGCAAAGAATGAAAACCCATAGCGCAACTATTGCGGGTTTCAAATTCTTTAAATTCCACCCGCTTCCGCCAAATGAACGCGTCAGCCCACAACGAGATGTGTGGCTGACCGTTCAGTCTGTGCATTTGTTTAGGGAAATCAACGCATACGAAATACTATTTTTGCTAAGGCTTCCCTCATTCGTTGCCCATGCTCTCTTGCAAACGAGCGCGCGAATGAGGGAAGAAACGCCTAGCGGAAACGTGGACGCGGTTGACATCTGCGTTTCCGCTAGAGGTGAACTTGCACTGCCAAACGGCCAATATGTGTTTATTATGCTTATATGATACAGTAAACACTCAGTATTCAGGAATTCGCCGTTAAGGAATCAGCCAGCGTTGGGGGAAGTCTGATTTAGTGATTTGGCTGGCTGGACCCCAAAAAATAAGGAAGAGGTCCGAAATAAGGAAGGCTCGCTGGCTGGCATGCTTTCGGCAATCTTAAAATAAGAAATTGACCTGGCATAGCTTGACGCGGTACACATGGCATTAGGCTAAGCGAGGCGCATCATTTTGCTGTAATCATTGGTGTTACGGGGTATACACCATCGTATAAGCTATGTATATGATGCCTACTGATTGGGTCCATTTTACAACGTTTGAAAAATCAGCACACGGTTTTCTCGAAAATTTCAGTTTGTGAGGCTGAGGAAGATAACGAATGGCGCTGGCTGGCTCATGAATCGGGTTCCTTCTAATGAACGAATTCGTTAGCACGCTGGCGCAGGCGAGGGGGGGGGTCACGATTTTAGTGATTTGGTTGGCTCTTGGCTGGCGCCAGATCTCTGTTTCATTAAATATGAGTGTTTACTGTATGCGTGATATGATCATGTTGTGCAGGATGCGTCCCTGTTGGGCGTGAGTCGAGTTGGCTCGCTCGAATCACGCCCATTATCCCCCCTCACAAGAACCGTGCAGCATCCTAGATTCCGAACGGTTCTTGCTTCCAACCCTTTCTAATTTAAGCAGAATTGCTTGCACACTCGGTATCGTGGTCAGGAACTCGTAGAATTACGTATCTGGTTCAACGTGAAAGCCACGTACAGTACCTGGTTCACTGAAAGCCCCGTATCCGGTTCAACGAAAGCCGCGTATCTGGTTCAACGAAAGCCCAGTATCTGATAGTTCAATGAAAGCCCCGTATCTGGTTCAATGAAAGCCCCGTATCTGGTTCAACGAAAGCCCCGTAATCTTGCTTGCGCAAAAAAAGTTGTTCCTAACACTTATTATGTAGTCAACTGTACAAGGGAACCGTGGAAAGCAAGGGCAACGCACCTTTCATTTTTGATGGAGAATCTTTTACCGTGTCCTCTTTCTTGAATAGAGGACAATAAAAGGCATACCATCAGTGTGTTCAATAGTACAACGACACCCGCCGTTGTCGCAAGAAAGGCACACCCTGCTGTACTTTTTCGGAGGCTTCCTCATGTTTGCAATAACCAAGTCAACAGGTGGGGTGGGGGGGAAATAATACAAACGGCGATACTAGACGCATGTGCGTGTGACACATAATATATTCCCCAGAAATAGACAGAATTTCTATTCCCCGATTAGCACCAATCTATTCCTCGAAAACCTTTTTCCCCGAAAACGGAGCTGACGTTCGATTCCGCACCATCAAAACGTCCATGTTTGTCATCGTACACCTTCTCGATGACGAGCTTGGCGGCACGCTCGTCGAAGGACTCCTTCGCCAGACGTCTGACCGCGTCGAGGAACATTGCCCCTGCCGATTGGGCAGCCGGCGCAGCCGCAACCATAGGAGTGGCTGGTGTAGTCGCATGTCTGGCTGCGGCATCGTCGAAAATGGTAACTAGGGAGCGGCGTGCGGCCGCGGTGTGAGATCTCGTAGAAGTGCTCATGATGAAATGACTATAGAGACAGGGTGAGGTGAATAATGCGAGGTGAGGCTAACGGTGTGGGCGACGGCTTGCGAGTTGCGGCGGGTCGTCGAGGATAAATCGGGGGAACTTCAAATAATACGCGGTCGTCGTGTGGGACGAAAGGACGTGATCAATGCCGGGGGGGGGTACTAGTGACCAGAAACAACAAAATCCAGCCCAACGCGTACTGCACGGAAAATGAGATGCCATAACGCGCGTCCCAATCATGTCCAATCAACCGCGCATCCGTAACTGAGCCATACCGCCCATACCGAAAACCTCTCTAACGCGGGTCCTCACCCCATCTCAAGCGTCGGTGTTTAGGCAATCATGGCCAACGTCGCAGTGTAAAATTAAGAGTGCGTGGGACCAAACCTGCTGAATATATCAGCTGGACTGTATATTCGGTGAGTCAGATAATCAGAATAGATAAAAGGTGAGAATACACAGTCTTCCCGTTATATGTTCGGGGTCTAGGGTTCCGGGACTGATGACAGTCATACACCCTAACTATAGGAATGACAGTCGGGGCGTCACTTCCAGCAGATTCTGCGCGATGGCAGGCTTCGCAGATGACAGGCGATGGGGTGTGGGGATGGAGGTGGAGTGGGGAGCTTGTAGCGATAAACCACAAGCTGGCAACGGCGATGGGCGTCACAGAATACCCCACATTTCACCTTTACAAGGGCACCAAGCGAATGGGCGCGGTGACGGGCTCCGACACCGCGGCCCTCGAGGCTCTCGTGGCAGAGTGAACGCCCCCTAGAAGGGCGCGCGGCACCCAGAGAGGCCCGGCAACTGCGGGTGCTCCAGGCGGCAGGTGCTGCACAGCTGACCGCCACTTCTCTCGTCTCCGAGGGTCAAACCTGCGTGCTCGTAGAAAGAGGTGTGGTGGGTGATGCGCACGGGTGTACATTGGCAATACCCGTATATACTTGCGCCTCTTTTATCGAAAGAGTCATTTCTGGGTCGCCCATCGTTTCTGGAGTGCATCGCCGGCTTTCAAGCCTGACAGGTAACTGGGTAGCGCTTATGACCGGCGGCGGACATGCTGCTGGCAAGTATATCCTGATGCACTTCGGCATTGTCCTGAGCAGCAGTATTTCTGCCACCTGCCATGAACGCTATGCAGTTACGTTTCAGGTTTGAAAGCTGGAGTTTTGCCCGAAACTGCTAGGAAAGAGTTGCGCACTGCATTCCGGAAAGATTGGGCTGCCCAGTATTGACTCTCCGGCACATGACGCGTCTGATCTGGCTTACATCTGAGTCTGAAATCTAGTTGTTGTTGCAGAGTCGCATTGCCCCCGCACGGGCTGTGTGATAAACTTGGCAAATGGTGGACCGTGCCTCACGGTGAAATTGAGGATGCGTGCGATGCAGGGAGAGGGCTAGAAGGCGAAGTGCATATGATGTGGCTGGAACTGTGAGGTCGGCGGATATGATGAAGACTCGCAGCCTCTAGCAACAATAGAAAACCGTTGGAAGAAATTCAAGGAATACATTGTGAAGGGGAAGACGGCGCCCTGGAATGGGGTAAAGAAAACGTGAGCTGTGCACTCGATGATTAGAACCGTGTTGGAATGTGAGAGACTTCCCATATGCTCACTAAACAGGTGCTATGGCAAAACATGATATATGTGTGAGTGGGATCTGTGGAACCCGGCGGTGACCTCCCTAAAAGCACAAAATGCCAAATGGCGCCATCCAAGCTGATGCCAAGAATTCCGGAACTCTCGCCAAAAATGGCAGAATTCGACCACCCCAAGCAGGTATAGGGTGCGCGGGTGACCCCCCCCAGATTCCGGAACGAAATCCTAGAGTTTTAGCGAGGCGAAATCCCGGAATTTTCATGTACCCGAACAATGCCGTGGCTAAGCGGGTACCCCTATGTTCGTTGAACTGTTGCTGGAAATCTTGTGACAGCGTGACTCTGTCTGATACAGCATTAGTGTCAAGTTGCTGTTTTTTTTCCGACTGGGCAAGGGTGCGGCGTTGGCGTGCTACGAAGTTGTTTGCGCGTGACATTTGTACCTGGGCATGAATCGCGAGTCGTCAGTACGTGAGATATGAGATTGCCGAGTGATAGGATGCCACTGAAATGATAGAGCACGCTTATGGCCCGAGGAAGAATACAGTATGTCATATTATGCTCACATCAGAGCTCGGGATGACAGTGAGCACTGAATGACACCTGTACCGACAACAGGATATGCCTTGAAAGAAATCATGGGAACCTAACCATGACCGAAGGGGCTGAAACAGAACTGCAGGGAACCGCAGATGACTGCCACATGGGAATGTCTTCGATCAATCAGTTTTAATATTAGAGGATCAGGAAGATATCGTCGGTCACAGCCATACGTGACATCAGATAGCAGATCATACCTGATCGGAAACTGCAGTCCGAGGTCAGTTCAAATCGGAGAATCTAAAGAGACTTGACTTAAAATGAAGATTCAAAATGAAGCTGTGAATGTGAGTATGGGCTGTGTCATAGGTAAACACACGATTGGTAAAAGGCATCTCAGCCAAGAGGCCTCAGTGAAGGAGAGTCTAGTTCACTGGAACGGACCTGCAGCTCATGGTGCTCACCATGCAGACGGGTTTATCCATGATGCTCTCTCACAGTACTTTGGGAGCCCAGATTGGCACTTTACAGTGTCTGACCCACGAGCCAAAGTTCACACTGTTTCTGAGACTATTGACCCTTTGATGACGGAAGGCAGTAACTTATTATTTATGGCGAAGATTATAATTGCGCATCTTTGCCCCTTACCTTAAGTTTAAAGATCACAATCATGCATACGAAAGCCTAAAGCTTGACATATGTATCAAGTTTCAGTTATATCTCCCAAAAAGTGCTCACTATTATTACATGGGATATTCGCCATTTGTACCTCGCTAGTCAGGGACGGAATTTATTAGCTTGCATGCAAATGTGAATAGGAAATCAAGCGAATTTCGAAAAGGATTTTAAAATTTCTTTCTTCAAAATAAAACAGAAGGCTACCAGTCTAACCTGCTACTGTGCTCGAATGTTTTGGCGTGGTAGCCCAAACACTAATTATTACAGAACCGAAATTAAAGCTTTCCACTAGATGCTTGTTCATTGTTCGGAATAGTTGTTTGCCTTTCCCCTTGTAGATATACCGTGGAATTTCTTGGAGTTTGATACATCAAAATTAATGTTTAAGATACTTATTATGCATTGCAGTGCAGTACCTATATACATTTAGGGTTTCTGGCAATCCGTGATGTTTTAGATTAGGCAGTCTGACTGGCATATTCTGACTGCTGTCGCCGGACAGGGGCTGCACCGCAGTGCTAAAACCCAAAACAGAGGTGACTAGTATTGTCGTTTTATCTCTTAGTAATTGGCTTTTTGAGTTTCCGAAAACCCTGACCGTTCCCCAATATTCTGATATCGTTAGGGGTATTCCAAGATAAGGTAGCCCAAGGGTTTTCCACAAAAGATGTAAGGCACGAACGAAGCACTTTCTAGTGCGCGCATCGGAGGGCAAGTCACGACCAAATTTCAACGGTAACATACACTGATCATCCCATTTACTTTGCAGGTCAGTTGCGAGTGAATCTCAGCAACAGCACCTTTGTCGCTATGCTAGCATTGGTGTGCGTACCTTGCAAACCGTTGCAAACCTGAATGCCTATGTCCTCGCTGCATGCTCCACCGGTGCCATCCTTGGTCCTATGATGAGTTTCTTTCCGGCATGGTTTCGGCATTGACAATTATGAAAGAACAGGAAGGTAGACGTAGGGAACATATGCTTTTCAATTTGGTAATGTTCCACGTCGGTACCCATGATGTGCTGTACTCCGAGAGGATGAGCTTGCCCTTGACAGTGTCTAGTGCTCTGTGCTTCTCATGCGCGTTCCTCCTACGTAGTCCACGCTGGTGAGCAGTAGAATGCCAGAACATTGCGGTCTGAAGATGGATACCAGACTCACGGTTTCCAAAGAACAAGTCCCTTCGTCAACTATCTTCTCTATCACATAGACGTCCCTTCTTCCGCACCGCGTCGCCCCGTTGACTATGCACAGAGCCAAGTGTTCCCCTCGGGCGGCACCGGAAGGATCAAGCTCTGATGCGCGCGCGAGCTTCTCCCAAGCCTTCGAAGACCACGCGGATGTCCTCGTTATCTGTGAAGTCACTTGTCTTGCAGATGGCTCCAGCGATAACGAGCTGCGCGCACGGACCACGCAGTGAGCGTGGGAACCTTGACGCGCACAGCAAGACTCCTGCTCTACGAGCTTTTCTCTCACTGCGGAAGTTCCACAGATAGAGCGGCGCACAGTCCTGTCGACGCGCTGAGAAACTTCACGAGTGTACGGGAGATCAAACTGTGAGCAGGCAGCAGGAACGAAGGGAACTTTGACGCTGGACGATTGCAAACCTGCCCGGAACGCAGTCCCAACCCGCGCTTGTTTAGATGATTTGCACACCAAGCAAGGGATGCCGTGGGGCTTCCACAGGGATTCCCCGTCGTTGCTCCGCTGCACTTTTCCTGGCCGCTCACGAAGATCCTGCACGTCCACGTGGCGTCAGTGCGACCTGTGGATCTATGATCCGAGCACCATACTCTGCCGAGTCGGGCAACTTTTGCAAAGAGAAATAACTCTCCGTTTACAGTCGCAGTTAAGCCTCCGACAGAGATACCATTTTGATGATTCGGGTTTTGCACCCACCTGGCGACGAGCCCGTCGAGCTGCGAGGCTTCCAATCCCATGTCACCGGCCACGTGTGAAGGGTAGAAGCGTGGCCCCATAATGACTCCCGCTCCGCAGCAACAATCCGCCAGCCTTTCTAAACTTGTCAACCCATTCAAAGTATGTCGGGTACCGGTGCACTCGATGCATAAGACAATCTCAGACACCGCGGAGAAAACCTCTGCCTCTGAGTAGCCTCTCCTTCTTGGTGGCAAATCTTCCCCGAGCAGGAATCCCACTTCAGCCTCGAGTCCAAATAAATTGAATTCGGAGCGCGAAATGCTGGTGTAGCCCGTCCATTCACGTTCATCCAGAATGCCCCTCCCAAACAACACCCCGTACACGCACTCCTGACCTTGCACAGCACCAACCCCGCCTTGCTTGTACCCCGCATGCCCACCAAGCTTTTGAGCGAGCGGACTTTTCGTCATAGCCGCGTGGATGGCGTACACTTGTTCGATATTAGAGACCAAGGGGTACTCTAGTTTGGTTTGTATCCACTTTCGAGATATCCAGGCCTGCAGGAGCTGTCTGGCGGCGTCTTGCGCTTCCATATTCTTAGTATACATGCGGCGAGCCTTCACGAATAGCAGAGATAGCTGCCGGGTAACCAGCAGGCCTACAAACCCAGTTGCCACACGCATCATTATTAGCACGTGCTTATTTTGCCAAGAGAGATTATTTTGCCACAAGAATCCAGCAGATGATATTTATCAGTAGTTCGAAGTTCAGTACCGAGTAGAGAGCCCTCGCCTGTCTTGTGACGCTAGGTACCTACGCTAGGAAATAAGAAAATTCCTAACGTCAAACGTGACACGGGTGACCCCTCGTCGCGTGGCTCCTTATTTAGTTATTTTCGTGCATTTCCCCTATTTTTAATTTTATTTTTTCATAAAGGTCCATTTTTCAGGATTTTTCAGTCACGTTGCCTCACCCCTCCCTTGCAGGTACTCAGGGTGTTCACGGGTACGGTATCAAGGTACCCCTGCTCTTTATAACGAGGACGAACCCGGGCAAAATACTTACTTACCGAATTACTTACTTTCCTAAGCGAGGCGTCAATGTCGTTGTCCCTCGTAAGGGACTTCTTCGCTCTGGTGGTCACACCCATCTCTAGAAAAGCCTCAGGGAAGGTGGCACGCACGAGCGCGTGCGGGTGTGGTTGCGGAAAAAAATGGGATGAACCCGGTTGCGGAGCGAGCGAAGAGAACATACAAGCGAGGGGCACTCGAAGATGTCGTCGAAGTCGAAGGTGTCGCAAACACCAACCCAAAACTCGGTAACCAACGGGATCAAGGCCAGAATCAAACCAAGGATGAACATTGCGTCAACTAGTCCGGAACGAGGCGCGCCGTCCCCATAGCTGCTGTCCCAAGTCGCCCGCCGACTCAGCTCAAACCATAATTCCTAGATGCACCCAAAGGCGCTCTCGCGCACCACCTCTCCAAGTGGCCGTTTAGCCAATCATGGCCAAATTAGCAAGTGGTAAAAGCGTAGAATGGGTCCACGACCTACTGGAATATCCTAGTTCAGAGATATCAGAAAGTCTGTGAACTCAGTGTAGATAAACTCTCGTAAGAAATAAACCCTAAGCTAGATATACCTGGAACGGTCTCGGAGTCGGAACGGTCTCGGACCTAGCTACCAGTGACACCTTGGTGTGTCACAGCACGAACAATCATCAGTCACCAGTCCAATGTTGGCTACCTAGGAATCTGTCATAGGGGCCTGCACCGGGACTCCCGGTCAGGGCTGCCTATCGTACAAATTTCAGCAAAGCTCGAATCCCAACGGGCGACACCAACGAAATTTCGATCTGACGACGGCCAAACGATGACGATGGCATCGCCAGTTCGCCAATTCGCCACTGCATTCGCGTGTTACGTGCGCCGCGACGCGACGCCACCCCGACGTTATGGCACGGCTTGAAAGACGCAGTGTTCAGAGACACAGAATTGCAATCATCATAATATATAATAAACGAACTCGGTTACTTATATCGTATCGTGCCAGTGCCGTCCGATCGCAAAATGACGTCAAATATTCGGTCGCAGCTCGCAGACCTAGTGGAGATCTTTAGATCGAATGGCATAGTATAGGTATCAGGAAGTGGGGGCCCTTCAAAATGACGCACAGGTGTCACGAACGGTCAACGGACGGGAGGGAGATGCGAACAATTGAAAATGCGTACGCCGTGACATAGTAGAATATCCTATTGTATTCTACCTTTCTACGCCGACAGCTGAACGAAGCACTAAGCACCCAGGTATGAGCGGGCAAGAGCGGATCTCAACATATAAACAAGAATACGGCGCATAGATGGAAATGACATGTATATGATCAGAAGGCCATGAATTAATCAACAATTGACCGGGTATCGTTAGTGTGCCATCACACATCATGATCAACTTTATGGAATCGTCTTGTATCGCACAATATCGTGAGTAACCGCTATCATATTACGGTACGGAGCATAATGATGTTCGCGTCAAAATTTGAGACAAATGATCTCTTGCGCAAGTTGAACCGTCGTGCACGTTTATATCGCCGTGTCTTAGATCTATGTTTATGGGTCATTTTGTTCCTCTTGCTATTTGCCGCGTTATTGGCATTAGATAGCCATCGTAGATTACAAATCGTGTAATGCAAACGGTGTGTTCGTTCTATCAATCACCCACATATGACTGAGCGTGGAGAATATGGCGATACGGATTAAGGACCAAGCAATCTGCGTACTTGCATATCGAACATAACGAGTGCAAACACATCAAACCCATGATGGCGATAAAGTGTAGGATAATACATGCCACCGAATTCCATATCACATACAACATCACTTGCATATGATGTGGTGGATGCCGCACCTGAACATATGCCTGCAGAGTGGTTCCACATGGGGTGTTGTCGATCAAATATCATATGCGTTCCCGCATGTGTACGTTTTACCATGTACGTAGGCCGCACTACTGTATTTGGCAATGTGTAGTTATGCAACACATGAATGAGCTCATACCGCGTCTTAAGTCATGCATACGTTTCCTCTATCAGGTTAGAATGTCCCCCAACCCGGAATTGTTCACGGGCAAGCATGCTTTCTACGAATGAAAAGCAAGTACTCTCTTACGATCAGCTACTTGTACTCCCCAAAGTTTTGATGTCCTGTCTCCTTCGCGTGGGTGCGCGCCTCGTTCTCCCCAACCACACCCTGCACAGAATCCCAACACCAAGTTGTCATGCTAATCGAACAGTGGTTTGGCTCTCCGATAGGCTTCCGGCTTACCCTCTCAAATCTATCGAGAAAATCTGCGCATCCCTCTCTCTGTTGCGTCTCGGTTGCCTCGAACACGAATAGCTCTTGCACCATCTCTACTGGCATGTGCATGCCTCGCGCCACTTCAAGGAGCCCGTGCTCAATCGTATCAATCGGTCATGTTGCAAGCACTCGTAGGGCCATGCTCAGTAAAGAATATTGCAAGCCCTCGCGGACCCAAATCGTCAAATTGAAGATTCTTATCTCACCTTTTGGCACACAAGGCATCGAAGTGTAAAATTAGCAACGTCTGTGAAGGCCTTGGCCCTGCAATATCATCTAAGAACGTCATCAGTCCTCCGTGGGCATTGATTGCTGTGACCGTCATCAGTCCTTCGTGGGCACTGATTGCTGTGACCGTCACTACCTCTGTAAGCAGCGCATCAAAGAGGCAGCATAGAAGGAAGTACCTGTGTGCCTCACGAACTAGTTGCTCTGCCAGCACCGCGGTTTGCGCTGCATCCGCCACAGCACAACCCCAGACCAACGCCGCCCAACACTCAGCCAGCACACAACAGCCCCAGACCAACGCTGCCCAGCACTCAGCCAGCACAGCACACCACCAGACCAACGCCGCCCAGCACTCAGCCAGCACAGCACAGCCCGAAACCAACCGCGCAGCACTCAGCCAGCACAGCACACCCCCAGACCAACGCTGCCCAGCACTCAGCCAGCACAGCACAGCCCAGACCAACGCTGCCCAGCACTCAGCCAGCACCACACAACCCCAGACCAACGCCGCCCAGCACTCAGCCAGCACAGCACATCCCCAGACCAACGCCGCCCAGCACTCAGCCAACACCGCACACCCCAGACCAACGCCGCCCAGCACTCAGCCAGCACAGCACAGCCCCAGATCAACGCTGCCCAGCACTCAGCCAGCACAGCACAGCCCCAGATCAACGCTGCCCAGCACTCAGCCAGCACAGCACAGCCCCAGACCAACGCTGCCCAACACTCAGCCAGCACAGCACATCCCCAGACCAACACTGCCCAGCACTCAGCCAGCACAGCACAGCCCCAAACACTGCTCAACGGCACCCAACACTCAGCCCATGAGGCACGGCTTCGGCTTGCTGGTGGTCCTTGAGCAGCGACACTGGGCACGCCTGTGTGCGACGTAGCGTGCTAAAAGGCATGGAGGCGGCTCGCGCATTTCGGTCACCGGCCCGCACAGGGAAGTCCCGTGCGTGAGGCGCGGCGAGGGTGAGCCGCACCAGCCTCGCCCCCATGCGTCGAGAAGATCGTACAGTCCACCTCCTCAGGAGCTCCTGCCCATTCTCCGCAAAGAGGCTGGCATCAGCAAATTCAGAACTACAACCCTTGTTGGTGTGGTGAAAGGCAGAAGCGCCTGAGACTCCTCTCCGACTTCGCAATGCGAGGATTGCCGGCAGCGGTGCATTCGCGGAGCCCCGCACGCCACTAGGCCCAATAACGCAACACGCGCGCCAAACGCCAACGAGATCAATAACACCACACGCGCGCCATACGCGGGGGAGTTCTTGCAGCTGGAAGGTAGTCCTGCGGGAGCACCACTATGCGGCCATCAGTATGCACTGCAGCATCAGGCATGCAGGCGCAAAGCCTCAGCTGATGGGAGGCTCAACCGGGAAATGCTTCCAGACCAAGTGCATCGTAGTGCAGCCCGTCATAGAGCAGCATAGCACGCTCCGAGTATTTCTGCTCAGGCGCATCCCCCCGTGCACCTCAATCACCTCCCTGAGGGGGGAGCTTGATGATCGCTGCACTCTGGGGTGGGGTATGTGGTTGGATGCAAAGGGAACCGAAAGAAGATGCAGGACGCATGCACCGCTCAAGAGACACCATCTTTCCTGACCGCAGGACGCAACGTGCACATGGATCCGCGGATGTGCACATCGCTCTGTGCCGGGAGGGAGGGTGCAGTGCGTGCAGGCCCCCTCTGTTCCGGGAGGGAGGGTGTAGCACTTGGAGGCCCCCTTTGTTCCGGGAGGGAGGGTGCAGCGGGTCCAGGGCTGCAGGCCCCCTATGTTCCGGGAGGGAGGGTGCATCGGGTGCAGGCCCCCTATGTTCCGGGAGGGAGGGTGCAGCGGGTGGAGGCCCCTATGTTCCGGGAGGGAGGGTGCAGCGGGTGCAGGCCCGTACTTTGAGAGGGGAACCACGGTACATATGCAGGCCACCTACAAGAAGCGCAGTCTTTGAGGTGTACACCGTGAAGTGTAATGAGATGATATGTTCAAGATGCGGTGAACAAGAAGCTGGCTCACATTTGGGAAGCCCTCAACAGCGGTAATAATATGCGCCACGTCAGCCTGGCGGTGATGGCATGCATGTGCCTCTCCCTCAAGGTCTACCCTGGCGAGAGGCTTTCGGTATCATCACGCCACGTCAGCCTAGCTGCAAGAGGTTGGAAAGTGCATTACCTCTCCCTCGCCGTACACATCGCATCGACATGTTTGAATGTCATACCTGCATGCCACCACAGATGCCTTGTCATCGCCCACACACCCATGCCAAACCTCCGATTTCTCTTCCCTTCCACTGAGATGATACTGATCCCAATGGTGACATTCCCAGATTTGTACATAGAATGCGCTGCAGTTTAAGCGTAGGGGACGGCCGGCAGCCTGCGATCTCATGGGCATAGCGTTACAGCAGGGCAGCCGGCAGCCTGCGATCTCATGGGCATAGCGTTACAGCAGGGCAGCCGGCAGCTTGCGATCTCATGGGCATAGCGTTACAGCAGGGCAGCCGGCAGCTTGCGATCTCATGGGCATAGCGTTACAGCAGGGCAGCCGGCAGCTTGCGATCTCATGGGCATAGCGTTACAGCAGGGCAGCCGGCAGCCTGCGATCTCATGGGCATAGCGTTACAGCAGGGCAGCCGGCAGCCTGCGATCTCATGGGCATAGCGTTACAGCAGGGCAGCCGGCAGCCTGCGATCTCATGGGCATAGCGTTACAGCAGGGCAGCCGGCAGCCTGCGATCTCATGGGCATAGCGTTACAGCAGGGCAGCCGGCAGCCTGCGATCTCATGGGCATAGCGTTACAGCAGGGCAGCCGGCAGCCTGCGATCTCATGGGCATAGCGTTACAGCAGGGCAGCCGGCAGCCTGCGATCTCATGGGCATAGCGTTACAGCAGGGTAGCCCGTACGCTGCAATTTCACGCGAATAGTGTTGTGAAAGGATAGACAGCTCAATAGCGCCACCTGCACGAGGACAATACAAGCTACGCACTCCTCACACTTGGCCACATCGCTACGTCCGTATCGTTAAACCGCAGTTTCTCTCATGCCATTTTCTCATTGCTGCTCTCAGCAGGACTCCACTCCTGTCCAGGATTCCTTCATTAATAAAGCGGATATGCTGCTTTGATAGCTGATCCACTGAAGGATCGACGGTGATCATTGTTTGGCACCGAACTTTCAAAGCAGCGGAAGAAGGGAAATTGAATTCCATCCATGATCGCTCCACCGATTAGTGCGGGGCGTAGACGCGGCAGAGGGGAGATCTGGCGGCGGCGGGAATAGAGGATCTTTGGAAGCAGGGGCTCAATCTCAATTGACACGCTTTCCACTTGGCCGGTGTCTCCGAAAGTTCTCAGGACAGTGCAGGCGCAGATGCATCCACCTTTTCCTGCTGTGCTGGAGACGTTCCCAAAAAGCACGGGCTCATCGGCTCGGGTGTGGGGGAGAGCAGTTCATGATTGAACAATTGGGGGACTCGCCAGAAGCATGCTTTGACTGACCATTCAGGTGAACCATCGCAGAACAGAGAGACGGTAGGGAGTGTAGGTGACAAGCGCATCTCTGCAGAGGCGTATATAACATATTCTGTCACAAGCTGATAGCAATGGCACTGAGTGCGTCACAGCGTCTGGAGCCAGAACAGCCTGATACACCCAACAGGTTGTAAGCTTGAGACCTGTCGGATATAGTCAGCAGCAAGCCCGCAGCTCCCAAAAGGAGGATCTACAAATCAATACGCACACGCGTGCCTGTCTCACGCCTCCTCTACCCCTTGACAACAGAGCGGCTCCAATGATTCCGCGAGCTCAGTACCCGGCAAGGGGAAGAGAAGAGGGTCGGAGGGAGGCACCCCAGTGCTGGGGGTTGAGAATCCACGTGCAGTACTCCTTGTTGCTCTTCCCGAGAAAGCCCTGCGCGGCACTCAGAGGGTCCATCACGCCCCCGCCAGCATCCAGCGCACTCACAGGGTCCATCACGCCCCCGCCAGCACCCAGCGCACTCAAGGGTCCACCACGCCCGCCAGCACCCAGCGTACTCACACGGTCCACCACGCCCCCGCCAGCACCCAGCGCACTCACAGGGTCCACCACGCCCCCGCCAGCACCCAACGCACTCACAAGGTCCACCACGCCCCCGCTAGGATAATCAACTTCTACTTAGTTCATATACTCTGGCATATAATCTAGTAGAATGTGTACGAACTCTCACACACACACACACACACAGTTGAATCATATTAAATCTGATCGAAGTGTTTTGAGTTACACACAGTGCTTTTATCACTCAGTTGTGTTCCCGCCCTCAGCTTACTGTTACTCAGTCATAGCTACTTCTACTCGTACTAGTACTCTTGTTTTCTGTAACCAGATACTGTGTACATTTTGAATTGATCTGCAGAATCTGATGCAGTCTGCTTGTCATCATTGCTCTGTCTACATATACACACAATACTATACTCTGACAGTAAAGTCATACCGTCATACTATCATCATTTGTCATAATTTGTCATTTTGAGCCAACAGTGTTTAACACTGCATGAGAGTCTACTCTTTCCCTACTCCTCCTTACTCATGCTCTTCGAAAATATCGCAATACCACAACATTGAGTATCTGGAAACGTTCCAAAGCCAGACTTTTGGTAAAGAAGTCTGCCAAAATCTCCTGCGTGGGCACTTTTGCAATGACAATTCTGCCCAGCTCTACCAACTTTGCCACATATCGATTCCTCACTGCCACATGACGTGTCGCTGCATTGTTCAGAACATTTTCTGCCTGTGCCACAGAGGCATGATTGTCCCCATGAATTGTAACAGGCTGCTTGACAGGTGAAAACTCAGCTAGTAGATTGACAACATACTCAACGTCCCGTGCACATTCAGACAACGCTATCAATTCTGCCTCTGCTGTGCTGACTGCAACTGTCTTCTGCAATTTCGACGATTACATGACAGTGTTTCCATTCACCAGTGAACCTGTAACAGAGCGTCTGGTCACTTTGTCTGCTGCATGGTCTACGTCTGTATAAGCTGTCACTATCAACTATGCAGTCAGTGACGCTGGCGGACTGCATTGCATAGTCAAACAAGCATGAAGAGTTCCCTTCAAATATCTCAACACACGCTTCAAATGTTGCCAATGCTCCCGCCCGTAGCAGTGAGAGAACCTGGCCAGATAACAGACCGCTGTTAGAATATCAGGCCGTGAGCAACGTGCCAGCCACATCAATTCCATCACCAGATTCACATAGGGAAGCTTCTCCAACTTCTCCTCCGAGTCCACAGGCATCAAAGACAGTCTGGGCTCCATAGGTGTCATACAGGGATTACAGTCCTGCATTGCATACCTCTCCAGCATGCGCTGAATAAGCCCAACCTGACTGATTCCACATTCTCTGACCAGGCCATATTCACTGAAAGTCATACTCATACCCAACAACTCCACCAACGGTCCTTTGTCCTTACTAGGCCATTTCTCACTGAATACTCTGAAGAATTCCACCTTCCACTCCACCGATGAAGTGAACACAGTGTAGTCGTCCACGTGCACGTACACAAACACCACCAGAGTACCAGGCTGCCAGATGTAAAACAGACACGGGTCAATGTTGGACACCCGGAGCCTGTGGTCATAAGCCAGCAAAAACTCCTTGCTCGTCTTGTACCAGATGCGCGGTGCCTGCTTCAACCCGTACACACTCTTCTGCAGAATTCCATACAGTACACCCCGTACTGTCCGTGCATTAGGCCAGCTGACATACATTGGAGTGTCCACGTCCAGCTCTCCGTTCAGAAAGCACGTGATGACGTCCAAAGAAAAGGCCGCCAGTCCCAACACCAAACTGAGCTGAATAAGAATTCTCAAAGTTGACAGCTGAGTACACGGTGCATACACGTCCTCATAGTGCACCCCGTGCTGCTGACCATTGCCGCATACCACCCACCTGGTCTTCCTCTCGGTCAGCTCCCCTGCAGAGTCCAACTTCGCCTTGTACACAGCCACCATGCGCATAACCTTCTCACCAGCAGGTACCGTCTCCACCGGCAAGATTGCCTGCTTCACGTCGATGAGAGCGCACTCCTCTCTGTGGTCCGACTCCTGCCACTGCACTGAGTCAGGTCCATTCACCAACTGAACCCATCCTTTCGGCTCAGTCACTCCAACTGGCAACCCCGTCAGTTTCTCCTCCTGAGCCGCCAGAGCAACATGACGGGTCTCAAACCTCACGCGAGCCTCACCCACATCAATCGCCGAGCCACTCACTCCAGCATGACGCTCCAATATCACCTGGTACGGCAATACATGGTCCTCCCGTGCCGTAGCACACACCACTGCTGCCTCCCATTCACCTCCTCCTGACTGCTGCAATTTCACCTTCTCAAACAAAGGATAAAATGAATTCACTGTCAGCTGTTCGCAATACTCAAACAGCAACGCAAGATGCTCCACCCGTGCTTCCAGAAACACACTCACCGGTGTCCAAAACGATCCTGCACCAGCACTGTTCAGCTTCACTACACCAGTGAACTCATCACCCTTCAGTTCCACGTAGGCACGCAGATCCAGTATAATTGTCGCTGCTCCCACGAAGGCTTAAACGAACTTTCCATCCACAGACTCGCAATCATATAACGACTTCAAAGGTGTCAGCATAGAGGGATCCCAAGACATCACCAATTGTCCATACTTATCGACGCGCTCGTCGAATCGCACCATACCACTGCTGGCCACCTTCTCCTTGTCCTGGCTGTAAAGCAGATAAGCCGTTGATCGCTCGTCATGTCCCACGTAGATCAAAGGAGTAGCTCGATCCGCCAGTTTCGAACGCAGGCTCGCGTCGATGAAAGCATAAGCTCGACACCCAAACACTCGCGGCACACACAAATCGTGCTTCTGGTTCAGCATCTGCAAACTAGACTGCATACCCAGCCCAGCCTTGCATAGTCGATTGATCAGAAACACAACGTGCCTCATAGCCAAAGGCCAAATAGTCGCACGCAAACCAACATTCGCCAGCATAGCCCTCGCTTTCGTCTGCAGGAACTTGGTCATGGTCTCCGCCCTGGCATTGTTCTCGTGCAAGTACGGTGACGTCGTCCTCTGCACGATAGCATTTTCCTCACAATTCTTCTTAGTCTTCCCAGACACGACGGTCGAGTCATTGTCAGAGTGCAATACCAGCACGTCCAGATCGTACACCACCTGTTCAACACGAGTCCCCTCCTTGAGAAACACTCGCCCAGTTGCCCTCACCATCTGCCGATAGTCCTCCAGAGCGTCCACGTACTCCAGCTTCTATTTCCAGACATAGAAGTGACACACGTCTGAATAGTCGTCCATGTGAATAGTGTACCCACGATAACCTTTGGTAGACGTCACGAACGGTCCACCATGATCAGTGAACGTCAACTGCCCCATTTTGACTGATACACCAGCCTCTTCTCCAACACCTTCTGTACAGACTTCGGGACCCTTCCTTTATCTGTCGCCTGCGATGGCCTCTTCGGTGCCGCCACCTGGCACGCCATACAATTCACAGAACAACTCAGTACACTGTTGTTCCTCACCTCCTCCGAGTTCACACCAAGTTCCACCCCTTGAAGGTCCATGGCTTCAATATACTTGTCACACGTGTGACCCAGCCTGATGTGAGCGATGACCTTCGCGTCCACTCTCGGCACCACAAACTGATCCACATACAGCACAACAACAGGCCACGGAGTCCCCTGGATGAATACACGACCAGGCTCCGACTCCACCAGCTCGGACACGTTGTAGCATTGGTCTGTTCTCGCAGAAAATATCACACAGCCCTTTGAGTACACGTGCAGCTCCTCAAACTTCGTAGTCAACCTCCACCACGTAGCATTCGGCTTGTAAGGCACCACCAACATAAACTTCGTGTTCACGGGGTCCTTAGGAAAGTCCATGAGTATCTTCCTCCGCAGTTTCTCAATGAAAATATCGTCGTACGGTGGATTACCCTAGAAGCTCCGTCCCGTTAGACAATGAAGAAACACCGAGTTCACCATAGAATAGAACTCGCTCACTTGACGATTGTGCTTGTCAGCACACATATCCAGATGAAAGGGCCCCTTCTCTTCGTTCCACTTCTGGAACTCAGCGAACTTCCAATTGCACTTGTCCCTCACCGGACAGTTCTCCTTCTTGTCGCACTCCACGCCCGGCAGCGCTGTCTCCACGAAGACCTCAGGTAAAACATAAACGTTTCCCTTTCTGTACACGTCGTACTCACGTAAGTTCTCCTTGTCCTTCAGTACACGGTCCCCGAACTGAGCATACAAGCCGAACTTGTCCTCCAGACTCACGGCGGACACCAGGTTAAAAGGCGACTCGCGCACGTACTGCGCCTCCACCTTCAGCACGTCAGCCTTCTGCGTCACACGATTCCACAAGGTAATAACTCCTCGGCCTCCTCCGCGAGACTTCGTCACCTCCCCAGCCATGACTTTGAACGACACAGCTTCTGACGCATTCACCTGAGCGCCCTCAAACATAGACAAGTCATTAAAAATAGACTTCGTCGCCATGTTGTCAAAGTAGAGTTCTATGTCCGAGTCCCCCACAGTTGTTGCACACAGGTCTCCTCCTGGAGCCTGTAAAGAGTACTCCTCCTGCACTCGTGCATCGTCCTCCTCGCCTCGATTGAACACACCGTACACCCAGGCGTCCTCCAACACCTCACCTGTGTATATCACCTTCTGGTCTGCCACTGTAGAAACAACTGGTTATTCGTCTCCTGCAATCATCACAAGTGAACACGACTGCAAGATGTGGATAACAATTTCATTAGAATTAAAGCTGAACGGTGCTATGCACCTGAGGGCGTGAAGTGAGAAAACTGGCTGTAACGATGTTACAGTCAGTTTATGCAACTCCCTCACAGCCGATGCCTCGGCTGTGTGCTGATCGGGCCTAGCGGCCCGATCGGGCCTGAGCAGGGTCCCTGGGTCCCTAGATCTAACGATCAGGGAGCCTCCTGGCGATCAGGCCCTGCAGATCTAACGATCTGCAGGGGGCGCGAATCGGGAGCCGAGTTCGCGCCCCCCCCCGGCAGCTAGCGCTGCCAGATGGCGGGGCCATCTCTCCCCCCAGTGGACAGGCCGGCTGGGGGGGGGCTGTGATCCGATTGCAGGCGGATAACCGAAATTATAGTGCCAATAATTTTGGAACAGGCTACAGGAACTTCCTCATGATTCGCCAAGCTCCACAACTACTCCGCAGACACTTTTGTACGACACTGCCTCACCGAACTCGATGAATTCGCCTCCGCCACCGTTGCTGCTGTTGCGTCAAGTATCTTCATCGCCGCGATTTTCTTGAGTCTCCGCGCATAATTTTCACGCACCGCTTTCTCCTTAGCAGGAGTAAGCTTGATGAACTCCTCCATACCCGCCGGGTTCACTATCCAGCACTTCTCAGCAGAATGAACACCAGAGCACGTAGGACATATCAGTTTCTTTCCGTCATTAAACTTCTTCTCCTCGCTCTGCCTTCTTCTGTCCGCAACCAGAGCTCTCGCCACAGCAACAGTCTCCTCGTCCACAGTAGCCCCCACTATACCCGATGAAGGAACCAGAGATTGCTGCACCACGTTCACAAAAAAATACTCAGCCCTCTGCACGAGCATATCAAAGGAAGGACGTCGTTCCTTGCTGATATCCGCGACAACCTGCGAATACTCCACAGGCATAGCAGCAACTGCCATTGCTGTCACCAGCAGCTCCACAGTTGTAGGATCAAGCCTCGCACCCCCGTAGTTGGCCACGGAACTCATTACGTCACCAAAATAACCCAACTGCTTCACCGGGTCCTCATTCACGTTCACGGTCAGCTTGCACAACCTCTTCATTGAACCCGCGAGTTGGCCAAACAACTGCGGCTCCACCCTGCACTTCAGTTTCCTGAAAGCCTTCAAACCGTCATTGCCACACCGTCGCACGACGTCAAAGGCGTCCCCGGCTGTTACTTGCTTCAGAATTGCTGACAAAATTGTACTGGCCAAACTAGCAGAACCAGGCACAGTAATGAAGCTAGCGCCGTCGTCAAAGAACTCGTCGTTCTCCGCGTCGTTATCTCCCTCCTCTGCCCATGATGAAGGCTTATCTCTTGCCCATGATGAAGGCTTATCTCTTGCCCATGATGAAGGCTTTTCCTCTGCAGTCAATTTACTATATCCTCCCGATTTAGGTGTGAACAAGTTCAATCCTCTGATATCTGCAATATCTGACACTTGACAGTCACACACCAGTTCAAGCAGCTCAGGGTAAAACGAGACTGCTGACTCGAACTGTGTCTTAAATTGAACCCAGGATTCATACTGATTCCTCTTTGTTCCCGTGTACTTCGTTGTACCTAATAACTTCACTACACACTGAATTGTCTTCTGTGCGTTGGCAGGGCTCATTACACCCGACTCAGCTTCTTCATGATCTGTTGATTTCACAGGCTCTTTCTTCTCAGCACTCGACACCTTAATTGTCTCTGCCATAGTTTTCATAAAAGCAGCCTGTTGCTCTACCAAGTCCTGCAGCTGAGATTCCCGGGTAGGATACTTCCGTTCTGACACCCCCGCGTCAGCCATGACGACTGTAACCTACACTACCTCAGATCCATATAAGGCCCATAACCTAGGATAATCAACTTCTACTTAGTTCATATACTCAGGCATATAACCTAGTAGAATGTGTACGAACTCACACACACACACAGTTGAATCATATTAAATCTGATCGAAGTGTTTTGAGTTACAGACAGTGCTTTTATCACTCAGTTGTGTTCCCGCCCTCAGCTTACTGTTACTCAGTCATAGCTACTTCTACTCGTACTAGTACTCTTGTGTTCTGTAACCAGATATTGTGTACATTTTGAATTGATCTGCTGACTCTGCTGCAGTCTGCTTGTCATCATTGCTCTGTCTACATATACACACAGTACTATACTCTGACAGTACAGTCATACTATCATACTGTCATCATTTGTCATAATTTGTCATTTTGAGCCAACAGTGTTTAACACTGCATGGGAGTCTACTGTTTTCCTACCCGCCAGCACCCAGCGCACTCACAGGGTCCACCACGCCCCCGCCAGCACCCAGCGCACTCATTCATCCACGCCGCAGCCAGACGCCCCTCGCAGTGATGAGGGCTGTTGCTCCATGTGGCACCTGCAGGCTGGTCGTGAGCCTCTGACAGAGAACACAGCTGAGGGTAGCACCAAGGAGAGATGAAGCTAATTGGGAGGCCGTCTGCTACCGGGTTGTCTCCAGCGTAACAGCCGCAACGAGGGCCCAAAAGGGCCACCTAAGGAAATTATCTCAGGCCTGCCCTAGACGTCACACTGAGTCTGAAGGTCGCGCGGAGAGTGCAGATCGATGCGCACGAGACGCCGCGGAAGATGCGACACTGAGGCGCACCTCGTTGTAGGTCACAGGGTCCTTGGACACAACATCAGCAATGACACGGCGGAGCTCGGGAGCGCGCGTCCTTGAGCGGTCCATCACATAGCCCACCTGTCATCCCCCCCCCCGGCGCCACGTCACGCCCCCATCTCCAACAAACCTCGTGCCCGAGCGAGGACATTTCCGCACCCCAGCTCCTACATCACATCTTGAGTGAGCTTTCCCCATGAGTCCTCACACCTCTCTTCTCCCCTCGGTTCCCTCCTAACCTCCACCACCCCCCCACCGAGCTTCCCCAACAGGCCCGGTATCCATGAACCTGCCTCAACACCAGGCAGTTTCTGCAGGCGGGCACCCAGAGTGCTCGATGCAAAAGACACTTTGGCCGCATCGCATTGAACAAGGCATGACGCAGCAGCGCATTGAACAAGGCGTGACGCAGCAGCGCGTTGAACAAGGCGTGACGCAGCAGCGCATTGAACAAGGCGTTACGCAGCAGCGCATTGAACAAGGCGTGACGCAGCAGCGCATTGAACAAGGCGTGACGCAGCGCATTGAACAAGGCGCAGCAGCGCATTGAACAAGGCGTGACGCAGCAGCGCATTGAACAAGGCGTGACGCAGCAGCGCATTGAACAAGGCGCAGCAGCGCATTGAACAAGGCGTGACGCAGCAGCGCATTGAACAAGGCGTGACGCAGCAGCGCATTGAACAAGGCGTGACGCAGTAGCGCGTTGAACAAGGCGTTACGCGGCAGCGCATTGAACAAGCGTTACGCGGCAGCGCGTGAGACAAGGCGTGGCGCGTGGCGCATTGAACAAGCGTGACGCAGCAGCGCGTTGAACAGGCGTGGCGCGAAGCGCGGTGAACAAGGCGTGGCGCCAACAGCGCGGTGAACAAGGCGTTCTGGCGACGCGCATTGAATGCAAGCGTGGCGCAGCGCATTGAACAAGGCGTGGCGCAGCAGCGCATTGAACAAGAAGCGTATGACGCCAGCAGCAGCGTTGAACAAGCGTTGCGCAGCAGCGCGTTGAACAGGCGTTACGCCAGCGCATTGAACAAAGCGTGCAGCGGCAGCGCATTGAACAAGCGTGGCCCAGCGGCAGCGCATTGAGCTGGGGCGTGGCGCAGCAGCGCATTGAACCAGGCGTGGCGCCCAGCAAGCGCATTGAACAAGGCGTGGCGCAGCAGCGCGTTGAACAAGCGTGGCGCGGCAGCGCATTGAACAAGCGTGGCCGCCCAGCAGCGCATTGAACAAGGCGTGACGCAGCAGCGCATTGAACAAGGCGTGACGCAGCAGCGCGTTGAACAAGGCGTGACGCAGCGCATTGAACAAGGCGTTACGCGGCAGCGCATTGAACAAGGCGTGACGCAGCAGCGCATTGA
>LGRX02034286.1:0-26976 GCA_001247695.2 Cymbomonas tetramitiformis | reverse complement strand
GGAGTGTCATCTCGTGCAGGGGGCTGTGCCCTTCACCTACAGGACGATGCTTGGGGGAGTTCTTGGCGGTGCTGGCCCTCCGGACTTGCAAGGGGAGGCGTGTGCAGCCGCGAGTCGACGGCCCGCTGCTTGGACCGGTGCGGTGCTCCACGTGTCATATCATCATGCGAGTTGCTGAAGAGGCGGCGTGGGGGGTTTCTGCCGGCTCGTCCGTAGGATCCCGCGAAGCCGCAGCCGCAGCTTCTGTGCATGTGGATGCCCTTAGTGGACGTGGACATCGCGAACGGCTGCCTCTGCGTCCTCCCGCGGGAGCACGACTGGTGCTGGGCCGACGGCGCTCACCCAGCGCACATGCGTATGGCCACCCGGCCGGACTGCGACGGCCCCCTAGGGGGCGGCAGCGCTTGCGACACGACCGAGGTGAGTCCCCACTTGCTGCGGAACCAACCTCCCAGCTTTCAGCACTTCGGGGCGGCATCGTGGGCACCTTTCCCGGATCGCCTTCTAGCGCATCTCTAGGGGCACTCACGGGCCACCTTCCAGGCACCTTCCAGGGGCGTCATTGCGGGCTCCCTCCCTGGAGGGACTCAGGCGTGCCAAGTGCCAGGTGGGAGACGCATAGGTGCCAATGCGTGGCGATGCCATTGCGCACTGTTGGGGTGATCCCTGCGGCACCCTGCAGTGCCACGGAGGCGCCGGAGGGTGAGACGGTTTGATTATACGTCAGCCGTCAAGCTCTCCCGCACCCCCTCCTTTGCAACCCCTCAAGCACAGGCAGAGTCAGTCGAGATGCGTTTCGCTGTGGCCGGATGGGCTCTCTCCAAATGGCCGCGGTTGCAAAGATGTTCCGCGTTGTTGCCTGGAGTGCCTGGTTTTGGCAGTGGGGCATCGAGTGGGTTGAGCTTGGGGGCGCCTCCAGGTTTTGGCAGTGCGGCATCGAGTGGGTTGAGCTTAGAGGGCATCTCCAGGTTTGGCAGTGGGGCATCGAGTGGGTTGAGCTTGGGAAGCCTCAGGTTTTGGCAGTGCGGCATCAGTGGGTTGAGCTTGGGGGCACCTCCAGGTTTTGGCAGTGGGGCATCAGAGTGGGTTGGCCAGGCACCTCAGGTTTTTGGCAATGGGGCATCGAGTGGGTTGAGCTTGGGGAGCACCTCGGGTTTTAACGTGGGGCATCGAGTGGGTTGAGCTTGGGGGCACCTTCAGGTTTTGGCAGTGGGGCATCGAGTGGGTTGAAAGCTTGGGGGCATCTCCAGGTTTGGCAGTGGGGCATCGAGTGGGTTGAGCGGGGCTGCCAGGTTTTACAACAGTGAGGCATCAGAGTGGGTTGAGCTTGGGGGCGCCTCCAGGTTTTGGCAGTGGGGCATCAGTGGGTTGAGCTTGGGGGCATCTCAGGTTTTGGCAATGGGGCATCCGGGGTGGGTTATGAGCTTGGGGGCGCCCTCCACGGGTTTCCATGAGGGGGCATGAGTGGGTTGACTTGGGGCATCTCCAGGTTTTGGCATGTGGGCATCGAGTGGGTTGAGCTTGGGGGCATCACCAGGTTTGGCAGTGGGGCATGCCAGGTGGGTTGAACTTGGGGGCATCTCCGGGTTTGGCAGTGGGGCATCGAGTGGTTGAAGCTTGCGAGGCATCTCCAGGTTTTGGCAATGGGGCATCGAGTGGGTTGAGCAGGGCATCTCAGGTTTTGGCAATGGGCATCGAGTGGGTTGAGCTTGGGGGCATCTTCAGGTTTTGGCAGTGGGGCATCGAGTGGGTTGAGCTTGGGGGCACCTCCAGGTTCGCTTTCCCCTGGGTGGACTGCGGCCGTTGGCACCGGCCAAAGCTGGGGATGTGCTGGCCTGGGCCGGGTGAGTACTCGCCACGACCTCCCCATGCCCTTGCGCGATCATCTCTTCCTGCCGCGTGCACCACATGTGCACATCTCCGCGCTGATCCGGCGGTTCTGCCATCTGGTCACGGGGCACACAGCAAGGCATCGATGCAACGAGCTTGCGTTGTGCGCCTGCAACCCCCATGCAAGCATCACAGAATACAAGTGGTCGCACCGCGTGAAAATCAGAGAAGACTGATAGCTTCTAGGATGGTTTGCCATCTAGTAGAACTTGCGCAGTCATAGACGCCGACATCCCCTCGCCCCCATTGGACTGACCTACGTTGAATTCTCCAAGATGGCCGGGAACTCTCTGAGGGATATAGCAGAAGTGCCAGTTCTGTTACTCGGGCAGAGTTCCATGTAACTTTGTTGGCGTGAATAAGGACTCCATGAACTTTTACTTACGCCCATTCGATTGAGGGGATGGTTGCATCGCAACGGTGTGTTTATCGGGGCGCAGGAACACCGTGCACATGGGCACCCCCTGCTCAACTGAGGCCGCTTCTCGACCGAGATCAAGGTCAGAGCTGTGCACCCCCCCCCTCAGATCACCTCCAAATCAACGTTGTGGCGACTGATCCAACTCGCGTCGCCTCGGATTTGAGAAGTGGAAGTCCGCGAGCTCCTCTGTTGCTGGCCTCCCCATATCAGCCGAGTTTGATTGGCCGGTGTCCACTGAGCAGAAGAATCTTCGCGCCTTCAAATGTTCTGCTGATGTACACGTACTCTTGGTGATGGGTTATATCCTGGTTTCACATGTCACGCTGGAAGATGAGCAGCGCCTTTTGCAGTGACGGGTGCGGGGGATGCGGGTTGCCAGCATGGCACTTACCTTTCGCCGGGCCAGCGCCCCACCATTCTGCGCGGCTGTTCTCTCGCCACTTGCCAGGTGGACCCCAAGCTCTCTTGCCTATTTTGCCCTGAAAAGCATGAATGCGGCCTGCACATTGAAACAGTGCCACGTGGCCATGTCTTTTGAGTCGAAACGGGGCATCTCTGTCTTACCGAGGGGATTTCATGGACACAGTCCCCATTGCATCTAGCCTGTACAAAATTCGAAGATGTGCAGTAGATTTACCCGGCCCACCCTGGCGAGAGATTGCATACTGAAGTCCATTTTTTCGTAGGCGCTTAATGTGCACCCAAGGCTCTGTGTCACTGGAAAAATGCGGACATTTCTGAGGGCTCATTCATGTCGCCGCGGCCCTTGTGCTCCTCTCACATCATCCACCCGACGCACAATTACTGTTGTGGCAGGATGTCCATGTCCGTGGTAGCTTGTACTGCGAATTCACAAGCAATCCCACGAGCTATTAACAAGATGCGTGTTGAGGGCATCTTGCAGGGATGATGCTATCCGTCTATCACTTGAGCAGCGTCTGCAGTTTATTGCCCAGTCGCTACTTCTGTACAGTCAATGGGGATTGCCGGAGTCTTTGCCATTATAGAAGTTATCCGGGGTGCAATTGGTAATGTCGGTTCTTGGTACAATTGGAGTGAATAAATTTTGAAATTTTGAAAAGGCATTCCTGAATGTGTAGACATCAGACCAGAATGAGAAGAGATGCCTCTTTAAACAACGACTCCAAAATTATAAACACCGACCCTAGCATTGCCACCACTGCCCTGCTCACCTCCGTGAAGGAAGATAATGCGGTGCACCGAACAAATTAATTCCTGCAAGCACTTTATGGCAACAATTGCTCCCTACAACGCTTCCCTTGAGGAGAGCGCGGGGAGGGGGGAACCCCCCATTCCCCAACCCGCCAAGTTTAGGTTTTAGGGTCTCCCCAGAGGGAGGATCCCCCTCCCCCATTCACCTTCCCCTTCCCCCACCCTCCCTACCCTCCTCCTTCGCCTTCGTCTTCCTTGCCGCTTGCCCCCCTCAGCTCCGTCTTCATGATGCCCCACCAACATAGTCTCAGCATCTCCACCACCGTCCCGCCCACGGCCGATTCTCCGCCGGCATGAGCTTTTAGCACAGATTTCTTGGGCCGCCCACTCTTTGCTCCTGGGGGGGGGGGGGCAAAGGACATCAGTTCCCCCTGAACTTCGATTTTGGGTCGGGGGGAGAGGCCAGACCTACCCTTCGGACCTGATTTTCTCTCGTGGGGGTGATGGACCCACACGGAACTTCTTTCAGGCGGTGAAGTCTGGGACCCCCCGCCGGTAATCGGTTTTCGGGGGGGGGGGGGTCCGGACCCCCCTCCTCTACGCAACCCCGCGCGGGGGCGGGAGGCCCCACGCGCGGATATCGCCATGTCCATCATGCTTTAAATCCTGTCATTCGCGCTCAAAAGTCTGCGTGATTATTATGTGCACTCTCATCTTCTTTGCGCAGATGACAACAGCTGCACAAATAAGAGCTTCCGAGGATTGATAGCAGGGGTTCTGGAAATACCCCCCCCCTAGAACTTCAATTTTGCCCTTGGGGGGTTAGCACCCCCCCCCTAGGAGTTACTTTTTGTCCTTGGGGGGTCAGCACCCCCCCCGCCCCCTAGAACTTGCACTCGCGCACACTGCGGGGCGGGCGGGAGTGCCCCACGGTACCACCATAACGCGCGCGGGTCGGGTGGGAGTGCCCCACGATACGTGCCCTGTGATACCACCATCACGCTCGCGGGGGACGGGAGTGCCCTACGATACCCCCATCACGCTCGCGGGGCGGTCAGGAGTGCCCCACGAGACCACCATCGCGCGCGTGGGGCGGGCGGGAGTGTCCCACGATACCACCATCGCGCGCGTGGGGCGGGCGGGAGTGTCCCACGATACCACCATCGCGCGCGTGGGGCGGGCGGGATCGTCCCACGATACCACCATCGCGCGCGTGGGGCGGGCGGGAGTGTCCCACGATACCACCATCACGGGCGCGGACTAGTCACGCAAGGATGGTGGGGGTGGGAGTGCCCCGCGCTATCGCCTCACATGTTATATTATTATGCGCCGCAGGCGCGAATTTTCGTTGAACAGTGGAGTTATTATGAGGCAAGGGGGTGTGCTCAGATCCCCCCCCCATAGGACTTGCATTCTGCCCTTGGGGGGTGAGCGCCCCCCCCTAGAACTTGGATTTTGGCGCTGGGGGGTCAGCACCCCCCCCTAGGAAGTCACAGAACCCCTGCTGCCCCCCCCCTGCTATCAATCCTCGGAAGCTCTAAGATAACTTCTGTTAAAACCAACTTTATCCTGGGTCCTCTGTGACGGTGACGATTAGGTATGCATTAATATTTGCATCTAGTCATATGTAGTTGCACCTTTCTGTTTGATATTACCGGAAATACTATTTGACTTCGTGCACTCCGCGACAATAAAGAAGTACCCCCACCTTGCTGGGCTGCTAAAAATTATCAAATTTATTAATATTATAAAGCTGGTCGCTTTGACTGATAGAGCAACAAGAAAATATAGAAAGCCTCGAGCTGTGTCTTCCTGTAACATACTTTTTGACACAGCTCGTAAACACAGCTCGTAAAGTAGCTGGCTTTTGACCATACATTCACTCGCTGGTCTTTGATAGGCTCCAACGGCTGAAGCACCTTTTTTGGGCACATGAGGAAGAAGCTCAACGTTGAATGAGACATCGACACAAGTGTTCAATTTGTTTCCTCAATCTATCACGTCATCTTCCTGTTTGTCAACTTTGCCAGCGTTTTCTGGTCAGGAGTACAAACTCATACGCGGTATTGTTCTGTCCGTCCATTCGAACAATCGCTGTCTCATCACCAGGTGGGTTCCAGGAAATTCTTCCACTGATATATGGTTTGAGCACCTGCCCGGAACGTCTTCAATATTGCGTAGCGACCCCTTTCTGCGGCTTCTCCTTTGACGAGATGGTTCCTCTACTTTCTGCTGTGCATTAGCTCCAGCTGCGGCTGGTTCTCCGGGCTCGCCAACTAGAAGATTCATTCGCGCGCGAAGTATGGGCGCACTCGAAGTACGTGAAGATGGGAGCTGCGAAAATTCAAAATACTTCGTGCAGGCCGTCCTCCGCTCCAGCGTACGCATAGTCTTGCCGCGTATCTTCAACGCGCTCCATCAGCATGTGCCGCTTCGCATCTGTTGATTCTCTAAAGCAGTCTGATAACTCGGCTTGCATATTTGACTTCTGCAAAGGAGCAACCAACAATTACAGAACCACAGGAAAACCTGAGACCACGCAATCACTCATAAATACAGAAATCTTACAAAAGAAGCACCTGTCACCGTTTTTGGAAGCCGCCAGTCGAAGCAGGCTGGGCTTGCCAAATGCAAAGGTTAGGCGCCGTGTCAAGATCGAATCTCCAGCAGCAGCACCTCCACCAAAGACACGCGCTGCTGGCCCACCCAATCTTCTTGGAAAGTGCGCACCGTGAGACCCGCCTCCGCCGCCCGTGCGATAAAGTTCTCAAAGGTGCCGTCGCGCAACGATTCGTCGCCGCCGCTTGGCAAGGCTGCGTGGATCCCGTGCGTGCGGTGATAGTGGGACATCACCACACGGCAGCCTCCGGAATGCTTACGTAGCTGCTCGGCGAGACTGCTGCACAGGGCGAGGTGCGCCTCTTTCGAGTATGCGGTCAGGTCGCTGCCGATCACCAAGTTGTATCCTCCGAGCTCAGCACCAAATGGCTCACCCCACGTGTAAGGAGTGACCGCGACCTCCGTCTCGGTGCTCCAAAGCTCACGATTGGCCTCTGCGTTTAAGCTAGCAGTGGCCAGCGAGGAGAACCCGGCTGGAGAGCCACCGTCGGTCAAAGTAACTCGGCGGGCGCCAAGGGCTGCCGCGTAGAGCCCACAGGCTCCCGTTCCAGTGCCGAGCTCCAGCACCGCCTTGCCTCGTATCTCATCCGCCGCGCTCAGCATCCAGCGGCACAGGCTGATGGCGCCCGTCCACACGAGTGCACTCACGTTGCACTCGGCAAAGTTGCCGGTCTGAATCAGCAGCTGTCGCCCGTCGGGGAGCGCAGGTAGCTCGGAGGGCTTGCAATCGCCGAAGGAGTCACCAAAGAAGTCCCAGGAATTGTCCATGTTATGGATCGCAGCTTTGTCCGTCCAAATCCTCTTGTTTTTTGCTTGTCCAGGAACTTTTTGCCCGAACCTGTCGCTTTCCAGGATTTCATCGGTCTTGTGACACTGTAACGGTCGTCGGAGCTGTATAAATATATTTTCCGGCAAGGGATACTTCGAGGACCTAATTTCAAATTTGAAGATTCTAGATCAGTATCGACATTTAGCATCCAAGGGCTGGTGGTAGCTAAGCAAATGTTGGCATCCCTTAAGTATGGCCTAACACATTATATATCGCAAAGAGATCGACGGCTGGTGGTAGCTGGTCGTTGGCTGGTGGACACCCCCGTAATGCCACACCGCCCCCCACAGGATATGCTACGTTTTTAACTCCCGTGCTGGCACGTGGCATATTAGGAGCAAATCTACGGAGTTTGGGTGAGGGGGTCTGACACCCCCTATGCAGAGGTAAATGGGGTACCCTTCGGGTATATTTTGGCCAACCCTAACGCCCAAAAATTAGGTTTTATGCCATGCACATTTGGACCCTAAAAGTCTAATTTCGGGGTCACCTAAAGGCAAAAAGTGTGTCCGTGTGTCGCATTTTTTTTAAATGGGGGGCTATACGAACCAGGGTTATTGATGGAAGACCTAATATATATTATATATTAGTCAAGCCAAACAGCGGAAACAGTCAGACGTTGAAGAAACGAAGGCTAAGATGAGCTAATAAAATACAATGAGTGTTTTACGTTATCGATGCGGACTGTGAAATGCAGACTACCTACGTGGCACCTCGGGGCGAGGGGTGAAACAGGAGAGGCTGCTCAACCCCACCTTATAGAGGGGGGTGAAAGTCAGTGCCCCCATGACACCACCTCATCCCGAAGGTATGAGGTGCCACATGCAGGTTCCTAATTCACAAATAGAGCATACCCAATTGAACACATTACAATATTCAAGGGGCCTTTTTGCTTTTTCAGCCCAACTAGTGTGGCATCCGCCTGCGCTAATCTTGCGTGCTCTATGGGCTTACGCCCATGCGTGTGCCGTGGGGATTAGCTAAACTTACTAAGCAGGCTAAAGTCGGCGGCGGCGGTGCCCTCAATTATGTGAAGGTCAAGCACCAATCTATTGTCGTGGATCAACCGGACAATGCCCAAGTGAGGCCAAAGCCTACAACGGCGTGGCACCACCAGAGCGGATGTGCCGAAGTAGGGGGGGCGAGAAGGGCGAACATCCGGTTTTTTCGACCCGCATAACCTACGTAGAGATTCGGCTTTTTGACATCTTCCGTAAGTATCATGGGAGTGCCAACTTTCTCCCCCCATAATAAGGGGGGAACCGTGGTGCCCCCTGTGTCACCCCTCGCCTGGTAGGATGTCACTTGCAGTGCCTGCCTGTTTGCTCCGCGAGTGTGTCACGGTCCTGCCAGCTTAAGTCCGACCATCATTATTGTATTATCTGACTTTAGCCGAGAACCGAAACCCTACCGCACTGCTTTTCATTTTCCAGTGCAAGCATATATATTAACCCCTTAGTTGCGGTTGGAATTTTTTGCAAAAATATGTGGTTTGGGGACAATTCAAAGTATTGCGTGATCATGGCCGCATGCACGCATACGAAATCATGTATGTTATAGGAGACCATCAAGTAAGCCACAACGAATCATGGTATTGCTATATCTATCGTATATCTCGAGATATATGGATTATCCAACCAAAATTTTGAGTATTTTGAGCATAGAAATTACGCATACGTCTTGTGTACGATGCGTGACTGCAGTCTTATTGACCTGTATCATGGTAAAATATCGCGGAAATTAACATGTTAGACCAGGGCTCTATATCGGTTTGATTTTTCGGTATCGATTATATCCGATATTTGAAAATCGGTATCGATAATCGGCACAATCGATAGATAATCGATTAATTTTGCATTTATATAAAATTTGTTATAAATCAAATATGGAACAACGAAACCTACACAATCCATACTTTGATATCGCAATTCGATAATCGGCGATAAATACGATATATCGATAGTATCGGTTATCGGAAATATCGATGTAGAGCCTTGTGTTAGACTATCCCTAATCCATAGTAGTCGAGGTTGGTGCTTGGCGAACAAGCACCACCAGACACCACCAAGTCGCAACCAGGGGTAAGATGGTGTCGATGTAGTCGCAAACAGATACCAACGTTGAACGTATAGCGGTCATACGCAACCGTTATTGGGGTGAGGTAGCCATGATAAGTGCAACCGGAGAAATCTGGAAGCCAAGGGGTTTGAGTTTGGAAGTAAAACGTAAATTCTCGCAAAATTAACCAAATCAAGCGATGTAGGGGTCAAATTAGAGTAAATTTCGACGAGGAAACCGGTGGTGACGTCGAAAACGTCGTGCGGTAAGCGAGTTGTGCTGCAGCAGAGGTGCTACCGGGCAGAGTACCAAAGAGTAAAGCGGTCGCCGCAAATTCGGCGAAAAAATCGGCAAAGCGAGCGGCTCACAAAACACGAAGAAGAAAGCGGACAAAGCGGGGCAGTACGTAAAGCGGTGCCGTAATCGGCTAAAGTGGTGCAAAAAGCGGACGTCCAGAAATCGATGAACTCAAAAAGGTAGTAAAGCGGTAGTAAAGCGGAATGTTAAAGCGGATAAAATCGCGGGGCGCGAAGTGATCTTGTCGACGAATCCGAGTCAGGAAAGCAGGGGAAGGGTCCGTAACCTGATGGAAGACCTAATATATATTATATATTAGTCAAACCAAACAGCGGAAACAGTCAGACGCCGAAGAAACGAAGGCTAAGATGAGATAATAAAATACAAGGAGTGTTTTATTATCGGTGCGGACTGTGAAATGTTGACTGCCTACGTGGCACCTCGGGGCGAGGGGTGAAACAAGAGAGGCTGCTCAACCCCACTTTACAGGGGGGGTGAAAGTCAGTGTCCCCATGAGCTATATGGGGTATGTAGCACCCTAATAGGGTTTATTTGAAGCGAATAACGCTAATGATTCATAATTACCAAGGAGGCACCATGTAGAGGGGGTAGGAGGGGGTGGGATACCCCCAGATACCCCATATCAACATCTTGGTTTTTTTTAAGTACAAAAAGTTGCCCCAAACCCAACTCTATCGATCTAGCATAGTGTCAGTATAGTGTTTTTTTCGGTCCTGGGCCAAATACCCCAAATTTTTCCCCTTCAGTATGGGGGCCCATATTGAAGCCACCGGGGGGTTACAACGGGGGCCTGGCGGTTGGGGGGGGGATCGGTACGGATTCTACTCCCATTTGGGGGTAAACAACAGCAAAGGAGTTAAAGCTTTACCAAGTACCATGGCAAAATGGCCTACTATCTCTATGACGGTCCACCCCCCAGAGTTGGTGGGACGGCAGGTAGGGTGCAGTTAGCGTGCTCTAGCGGCGTGTAGCTCGATGCCCAAGGCAAGATGCATGGTGAGGATGTCGAAGGACATCGGGTGGGATGTGGGACTACCGCGCCTTGCCACATCCCACCCCCGGGACACCCCTAATTCTAGTGCAAAAGGTTGTTGATGTAGACTGTGGTAGGTCGTGGGGCACTGGAGGGGGTGTGACCCGAGCATGGTTGCGCTGACGGAACATGGCGTATCGAGCGAACCGCTTCGATTCGTGTGGCGTGCGAGGTGTCTAAACACGCTAGCAAAGTGGCGGGCTAATACTTTTGGGGCGGTTGGTGAAGGGGGGTGAGGGGTACGCTCGAAATGCCGGCCGGCTCTCGGGCGGTTCGGGTCTTACGCACGTGGGTCGCAAGTGAAAAAAGCGGACCCCGTCATAAAGCTATGCAATGAATTTTTGCTGGAGCCATGGGGGGAGGGGGGATCTATGCAAACGATTTTTCAACCCCCCGTGGTACCCTTGGAATGACATATGCAATCCCTCTCGTGGCCGGCCCGCCCCCCCGGCAGCGTATGTAACGGGAATCGGTATGCTGACGGGGCTATCGACTACGTATATACAGTTCGACGATGACGCGCGACCTTATCACGACCTTTACCTTATCAAATCACAAGCGTCTAACTTAATATGCGTGTAAACGCGTAAATCATTTGGGTGAGTGTCCGGTGTTCTGCCGCATGTTCCTGTTCGCATTTGTTACGATAAGAGTTTAAAATATTTTGTCATACATTTACTTGTTCACAGAGGTTAATGAGAAGGGCTAGTCACCGGAAGACAATACATCAAGGCATAAACGTTGCTAACGTTTTTTATCATTTATGTGCAAGTTTAGAAACGGCGTGCCGTAGTAGTCGTTGTGCGGTTGCATATGTGTGCGGTAGCACTTCATTTTTGTCGCAAGGTTATTTTATTTGTCGCACCGTGCGACAAAACTGCAATTATACCGTGCGACATAAATGAGCGTTGCGCTCATTTCTGTCGCACCTGCGACAAACATGAGCGCAACGCTCATTTCTGTCGTGAAAATTCGCAGAAATCCACAAAATTCACAGAAAATTTTCAGATGACCAAATTTGTATGGACAGGAATAGCAAGGATAACAAATTATGAAAAACAAATCGGACAAACGATTATTTTAATTGCATTCAGGGTGTCGTGTTGAACGGAGGAATTAATTCGCGAAAATTCCTTTCAATAAAATCGCCACACAGAAAGAGAATCGGACCCCATCCCCACCCCATAATCGATGACGATGACGATGACACCCGAATGGTGTCATGGCATAATGATGAGGTCAAACACGCTCGAGAGTTTTCCAGTGTCGGCTTTTGCAGAATCGTGACCGTTTTTGCAAAATCTGTCCGTTTTTGCAGTGGTGAGTGTTCAAATGTCATTTGTTAAATATGCAATTTTAAGAATAACACGGAACGTTTCCCCCGCAGTGTGCCCCTGTCGAGCCAAAACAAGATTACTTCTTAAGATCATGTATTAATCTAAGCAAGAATTTCCTATTGAATATTATCACATATTCCTACTAAGTTTATCGATACGCGCATCACGTAGAATGATACCCGCAATCGCAACTATTGGGGGTTTTAGAAACTCAAAATTCCGTTCGCTATACCCGGATGAACGCGCCAGCCTACAGTGAGATGTATGGTTGACTGACGAGTCTGTCCAATTTATTTCGGAAAGATAACACACACCAGGTGCTATTTTTGCAAACAATTCCCTCACGCGATGCGCATGCTCGCTTGCAAGCGAGCGCGCGAATGAGGGAAGAAATCCTAGCGGAAACGTGGACGCAAATGACATCCGCGTTTCCGCCAGAGCTGTCAGTGCAGTGTCAGATGCTCAAAATATGTTGTATATGCATATGAGATATGCGTGATAAAGCCATGCTGTGCATTATGCGTCGCTGCTGCGCGTGAGTCGAGTCAGCGGACTCGACGAATGACAAAATCATCCACCCCCTCTAACGCGCCGCGTCCAGACTCCTAGAATCTGAACGGATCTTGCGCGCGCAAGAAATATGAGGTTCCTAACATACTTTAGAATGCATATGCAAAGTTACGTTGTGTTTGGTAGACGGGATTATTCCAAACACAACGGTCGCTGAAGAGTGACTTACGGGGCGCTCAGTTCAGCGGTCTTAGCAGTATATAATGCAAGCGGATTCTGTTTTCCTCGTATGAAAGTGGTAGTGTTGCGACAAATTCATAATTGGAAATTCCGCATATCTTTGTGGTATAATTGTGAATTGTTAAACTCTCGTTGTCGGCTACGAGCGATCGGTCGAGACAATCCGGGGTAGGACTGCTGATGCTGAGGTCGGTATCCCTCAGATGCTATCGTATCATGATTGGCCGGTAAAGCGCGAGCGCTCGACACAATCCGGGGTAGGACTGCTGACATGGGCAGAAAGTTTTTGGAAAATTTCCAACGGCATAATTTTTGAGGGACAGCTCCTGCGGTGTGGCCTGTTGATGTCACTTTTTTCCAGGAAACCTGTTTCGCTCCTTTAAGGGAAACGAAATGAAAAACAGCATATTTCTGAAAAAGCTGCGAAGCGTCGTTAATATAAACGAATCTTTTTGCGACACGACAAATAAAAGGACCTCGCGACACAAAAGAGATGCTTCCATATGTGTGCACCAATGTTGAAGCATGTAGTGATGATGGCCATCCAAGACCCACGCCTACGGCTGTTACCCTGAGCGTTCCAGGATGATCGTTATCATACCCCGAGCGTTCCGGGATCGTTCTAGCACCCCGAGCGTTCCAGGATCGCTCCCATACTTGGAGCGTTCCGGGATCGCTCCCATACTTGGAGCGCGTTCCGGGATCGCTCCCATACTTGGAGCGCGTTCCGGGATCGCTCCCATACTTGGAGTGCGTTCCGGGATCGCTCCCATACTTGGAGTGTTCCGGAAACGTTCTCGTAACTTGACTGAAACTGGATCGATCCCGTAAGAAACTTCCCTCCCGGGATCGATCCCGTCCAGGATCGCGAAAAGAACGATCCTGGAACGCCTCGCCAGATGGATTGCGAGGGTGTCATAACCGAACTGCGCATGTTGATGGGTAAGATGGGCCGAGAGAGTTCTGATGTTGAGACCGCAGAGGAGTATGTCTTGGATTCGGATGAGGTTGTGATTGCGGAACAAAAGGATGTGCGCACGATTGTGGCTGAAGTTTTGCAAACCGAAACTGAGGAGGCAGTCTCTTCTGCGGAGGAGGAGACAGATGATGGGCGTGAGAGTTGTAAGAGTGACCCTGAGTTGCCAGTCCCTTCAACATCCTCGAAGCGGGCTAGGGAGATGGCCCAATAGCTGGAACTGTTCACCCAGGAGAATGTAAAGCACCTTCGTTGGGGAACAGCCAGCAGAGAGTGTTAGTTGGCTGTCCTGGCGGCTGACAAATATGATGGTGTCAGAAGGTGCAAGGCAGACCACGGTGGACACCTTTTTTCGTGCTACAACTGCAAGTCATCCGGGTGCTGCAGAAGTAGTCACCTGGACTGTGAAAGTGACGAGGGAAGGGGGGAGGGAGGAGAGTGACCTGGAAGAGGAGCGAACATAATCGGAAGAGGAACATGAAGAGGAACTGTAAGAGATTCGAAGCATAACTTGGTTTCGATGGTTCCTGAGACCCAGGACAGTGACCCACAGTGGGAAAGAGGAGCACCCTACCAGATGATTGTGCCAAGTTGATGGAAGAGGACTATTAAGAGCTGGTTGATTTTGACGAGGATGACATGGAATGATGCACAGTAGTTAGTTGCAGTAAAGGGTGCAAAATTTGTTCTTGTAAGTATATAACAGACTTGATATATTGTTCAATTATATATAGTTTACCCTGCTGCAGTGAATTGTTTACCCTGCTGCAGTGAATAAAGCACCTGTTGCAATGCATAATCTACTACGTTGGGTACATAGGCTGCTTACTGTGTAGTGATATATATATATATATATATATATAGTCCGCCGATGAAATATATTGCCCCTAACGCAGAGGGGTCGTCCCTCCGGGGCTCCTGAGTTGCATCCTCCGTACTTAATCCCTCCCCATCGTCCTCTAACCCCCCCTCCCCCTTTTCCCTTTTTCCTTTCCCCACGTTTCCCCTTCCCGCCTCTTCCTTTTCTCTTTAGTATAATATCCGCATATTAATTCATATCATATCGCCGTAATATTACTTCCCACCGTAGTAGTTCATCTCACCGTTATGCTGTCCGGAATATTTCTTATCTACACTATGACATTCGCGTAACTCAGGAATATTTCTTCTCTTCGGAATATTTCTTCTCTTCGAAATATTGCTTATCCATGCTACGTATGGCATTCGCATAACTCATGAACATTTCTTCTCTTCGAAATATTGCTTATCCATACTACGTATCATGGCATTCGCATAACTCATGCACATTTCTTCTCTTCGGAATATTTCTTATCCACACTATGCCATTCGCTTAAGTTCGGACTATTTCTTCTCTTGGCAATATTGTTTATGTACACGCTATGCCATTCGCGTAACTTCGGGATATTCCTTTCCCACACTCCGCGATTTTCGCGTAACTCCGGAATATTTTCCTGTTGGTCTTCGGCCCAAGTGTGCACCCCTCCTACCCGCCCCAATGCATTCTAGTACAACAAAAATAATGTCACTCAAAGCGGATTGTACTTTTCCCCTCCCCTCGCCCCCTCTGGTCATGTAGATGTCATTATACACCTTCGTTTCCCCTTGCAGATCTTGACTGCATATCATATCGCACATTTTATACATCTGTCACGCCAGAACTATTATTTCATTACTTTAGTACCGGAACTAACAATTCATTCAAACTAATCATTTATTAGTTTAACGATTAAACTAATAATTAGTTCAACGATTAAACTAATCAATTGCGAGTTTAACGACTGCACTGATAATTTATCAGTTTAATCATTGAAGTAATACAAGCACTGAACTGATACCCACTTCTTACATCCAATGTATTAGTTCAGTGATGGGTGCACTGTACCCCAACCTCAAGGAATCGGGGCGGAGGGAACTCGTATTTTTTCCCAAGTTAAAAAGTGAACATATCCACTTTTTTAAATAATGGGTCGCTTACAAGCTGGCGATTGTAACTCTCGTCTAGAACCCGACGGGAGTCTCCGGACCGAAATAGCGCGAATATTACTTAGGGTTTGTAACGCAGATTGAGCCGATGGGCGTCCGAAGAAATACCAGAGTTTAGACGAGCCCCCAACTCGAATCGCGGGTCTAGAAAAAGAAAAGGAAGAAAAAGAAGAAGAAGAAAACCGCGGCTCGTCTATATATGAGCTGGATTTCAGCCTATATATGAGCTGAATTTCAGCCTACATATAATATGAACTTCAGCCTACATATAATATGAATTTCAATATATATTTCAACCTATACATGAGCTGAATTCCAGCCTATATATAAGCTGAATTTCAGCCTACATATAATATGAAATCCAGCCTATATATGAGCTGATTTTTAGCTTATAAATGAGCTGAATTTCAGCCTATACATGAGGTGCATTTCAGCCTATATACGAGCTGAGTTTCAGCATATATACGAGCTGAATTTCAGCCTACATATAATATGAATTTCAGCCTATCTACGAGCCGTAAATTTCAGCCTATATATATATATATATATATATAGGTGTGTGTGTGTGTGTATACTGTTTTTAGCAAGCTAGAGTCTATTCAAACACAATGTATGTTTGCATATGAAACAGAATGCGGCATTATTCAAGTAAATAGGAATTTGTACCAGGAAAATTCGGGAATCGTCCCCATTACATGCTTTAATAACTAAATATCAAAATCAGCGCAGAATGCAGGTGTGTCGTGCAAACAAGCAGAACTATTATGTAACTCATGGTACAACTTGGCACCTCGAGAATTTCCAGTCGGAATCAATTTGATGCTTGTTTAGCTGGGGAGAAGCATACGCCACTCTTCCCTCCCCTTACCCTACAGAGCACCTCCCAATCTTTTCATGCTGATTGACCCTACCAACACGTTTGCTGATCGCAAGGTACATGGCCATATCTCGATTGCGTACACCTCCAGCACAATCCACACCGCTCAGCGGAAGCAGGAGTATGTGCATATGCATCAATTCCATGCAGACCGATCACTTTGCCATGCCAACCAGGTCGTTACTGCTGGGCTGGCTCAACCAGTGTTTTGCACTGTCTCTTCCCAATGTATACAATGCGGCGATCTCTGCCTGATCAGGTGGTACGCCAATCCTGCAGAGGAGGCACACACTACCCTGCACACCTTAGTTGCAACTGCGAACCCATTGCAAATATATTTCGAAGAAGCAAAGTGGGACGAGAGATACATAGTGCATCCGTTGTGACATCGGAGGATGTATGAAGCAGCTGCCAGCATGCCAAACAAGTAAACAATCTAAGATGTCAATTTTGCATGATGACAAACACTAACTCTTTTGGTTGGGTCATCATGTAACTGCCAAATGCCGCAGAAGAATCATGAGTGTGCAAACTAGGCATCTGAATCGGTGTCATTATTTGTCATCTGCCGCCACCATATCACAAGGCATCCTGAGTATGTATAATGTATCGCTAAATTCAGCAATTCCTTACTCTCTAGCAACCTGTTGTCAGGTCCATCCCACTCCCTCGCGTAGGAGCCTTCCCTCCCCATCCTTCACGTGTCGCCGAACTCCAAAATGCAGCCCTGGTTCATCCTTGACTCCCGCACGCTTGGGCACTAACTTTTCACGGCGCCCCTCTCCCACTGCTTATGGAAAGCGCAACATCCAAAGGACGCACCACTTCATGTAGTCAAGCGCCGCATAGGGAAAATTTTCTGGAACGATGTTTGGGTATATTTGCACTCGTTCATTTAAACCAAAGGTTTCAAATGTATCGCTTGGAAATGCCGATATATTCACTGTTATTTACCAGTGCACACGCTTCCCAGTGAGATGCAACTCCTTGTAAGCAAGAACACACTGCGGCTTCCATCATGTTTAGAAACTGCCAAAAGAGCGCTCATGCAAACTGTAATGTTATTGAAGCAGCAGAAACCATAATTGTGTGTAAAATCAGGGCAAAGAAAGCGCAATGACCTCTCCAATAGAAGAGGGCATGGACATCGAATCCCAGGATATCATTCATTCTGAAAGACAATGTCCTCGAGTCTGCTCGATACTGCAAGTCCCAATCGGGCAGGTGTGATCACAAGCCATAATCCAAGATCATGCCAAGGCACTCTGGACACACGGGCAGGAGGTGCCCCACAAATACTGCGATTAAAGGTATCACAAAGCAGGTTTCTAAGTGACTTCTGATGACCTAATCGGTATGAGGGAAATGGTGAACCTGTGGTCGACGTGGCAGCTGGAGGTAGGATGTTTTCACGGATCATGCCTCCGTCCCAGCAGGGCCTTTCTCGAAAGTTTGCTGCCGGCTTTGATCCCAGAAAACCAGGAAGGTAGCACGATGCAACGATGCAGTCAATCAAGTCTGCCTGCTCATGACCCAGCCAAGTTTACCTCTCACATATAATCGCAGGATATCACTGCGTTGCTGTGCTGTCGTTAAATAAAGCATATCCCAGTTAGTGCATCAGCAACTCTTCTTCCAAGCCTCTTCCATGACACAGGACGGGTGTGAGTTTGCTGATAACTTTTAGAGAGAGCACGGTGCTACTAGAGGAATGCCCTAACACCTTGCTGTCCAGATAGACAAAGGAGGGCAGACACAACAGTGCAGAGTGTCACCTTGGAGCTCCAGGACGTGACGATATCTCCAGACATTGGTGGTGGCCACATCTGCGTCACGCTAATGCTTGTACGGCCTGTGCCAGCCCAGCTCATGGCATCAGCAGTCGTTAAGTTTTAAGTTCTGTTGAGGCACCAAACGGTGTCCTATGCCGCTCCTAAAGCTTGCAGTTGAGCTTGGGCTGACGGAGCAGTCTACCAAGATGGATAGCAAAGGGTGGGTGCCTCAGCCGCTGCACCTCAAGTGGGCGTCAGAGTTTGTGCCTCACCAGCGGCACCCAAGTGGGCATCAGTCGGAAGCAGTGACGCCAGCGCCAAGCGCAGTGGGCCCTCCAGGCGCCCTGCAAAAGCATCTAGGGGGCTGCCTGCGCGATACCCGGTGCCAGGACGGTATTGTCAGGGCATATGCAGGAGCGGGAGTGGCGGTCACTTCAAGCCGCCTATATCATGAAGACACGAACGCCTCGCATTGAGATCGAGTTGCTCTTGAAGGCTGTTCTATGTTATGGCGCACCGTAGTCTCGAAGGTTCTCGTACAGCATGCACACCGTGTCCTGCGAAGAATTGATTAACGATCACTACGCATGGGTAAAAGTGGCGCCGAGGCGACGTTTCACAACACTTCAGCTGTGGGTGCGAATAAACATGGACCTGTTCTGAGCATGAGGAGAACTAGACTTTGCAGGAACAACAGCAGGCTCGGGAAGTCTAGAGAGATGGTTTCAGGAGTACCAGGAGTTGTTGTGGCTGTACTCCGTTTGCGATGCAAGCGGATACGAGGCCTCCACCTATTCAGGGTGGAAGTGAAACCTATGAAAATCAGCAAAGGTGGAGGTTGCACCTGTGGACGGCTGTAGCGTGATTTCAAGATGCCAATGCTGAGCGTAAGACGCAAAGTGGGCCGAGAGGGGTGGTCGCAATCGCGCCATGTCTTTGTGATACTTTCAACATGTGCCTAGGTAGTTCAGAGTGGACTTTTGTACTGCGGCTCACAGAACGGCCCTTAATCTCACGATGAGTTTCAAGACAGCTCAGAAACAACTCTGGATGGCAGTCATGCTTGCACGTCCCTTTCCCGCTCTAGTCTCAAGTGAGATGGGGTAGTTACCGGAAGTTCCGGCGATGTGCGTCTCGTCAGTGATTAGCCCAGCGTCTAGAAGCACCTGCCAAGGTACAGGGAGTGCAAGCGTTGCGGTAATATGCAATCCTTGCATATTTGGATGGCGTCCGTAGAAGAGAGGCTCGAGACAGCGCAATGCACGCGGCAGGTGTCATGCGCTGAGAGTAGGACTCACCTCTATAACGCCTATGTAATATGGAAATAAGAGCCCGCTCGCGCTGAACGAGAATGAAAGCGGCTCCGCGGGGACGACGCTTGTGCTTCCTGTTTACGGTGCCCGTGGAAAGATATGCTTTAGTTTTGGAGCGGCTTTCTTCTCGAGTAAAACACGAGTCGGAATACCCGCTGGAAGGGTTGCACACTAACTTGGCCCGAGTTTCTTTCTATTGTCAATACGTCGAAGCATACTCAAGATCCGAATATGGTGGCCGTATGTTCTCGTCAGCTCGCTGTTGTCTGCCTCTTTACGTGGCTCTTTATTAGGTGACGCAGGTTGGAAACCTCACGTGATATACTTTATTTTAAGCACGTTCACATGAAGCGTTACGTGAGAATGATAAAGTCTAGGAATATTTGCGGCTAGTTGGGAAAGTAATATCTGAGCTTCGCTATCTTAAACGTTTTCTTATATTCATCACCCAGATCTATCAAACTATCCGATGGGCATCCTTACTGCCTATCGTTTAGAGAATTCTAGCTACAGATGTCTTTGTTCTATTTCTGATATCCTTTCGTTGAAGCTATTTTCCTTAGCCGCCTGTTTACAAGGCTACCAAGCAAGCTGCACTCGGTACCAGAAGTCGGCTCGCCGGGAGTGGGCATATGGACATACGGTACCGACATAGGCATGCGGGCATTGAGAATACCTGAATTCACCTGGGCAACTGTAACGGTGGTGCTCTCCCTCAGTATCTGGAGATTTCTTCTCGCTGAACCTCGGTCCATGTGTTGTGGAGTGAGCTTGGGCTGTTTGGAGAATGCGATATGGCGACGCTGCCTGCAAAGAACGATGTTCATGAAAACGTTCAGGTCGGAATTGGAGGCAGCTTGCGTGAGGGAGGTGGAATGTGTTACAAAAAGCGTTGCAGAAACCAAGAATTCAGCCCGCACCCTTGTGCTCGAGCCTCCAAAGAGCACAACTCAACGCGACGAACGGACGTCGTCGCCGTTGAGTTCTGCGAGCACCGTCGAGCGGCTCCTAGTGATGCTGCCATAAAGAAACTGTGCCGACTTCACGCCTAGGCTTAAAATTGGTAGTAGCTTTGGATCAATTTTGGTCGCTTGTAACACAAGGAGGCACGCGAAGGACCTCACGAAAGGACCAGCACTGCAGGGTTAATGGTGTAGGCAGTAGGGCTTGCCTCGACACTCGAGTGACACTTGTTCTGCTCAAACTTGAAACTAAACGTTTTGAACGTTTGACAAACGTTACGAGCACAGCACGTTCGGTTGAATAGGGCTCTATTTGAAACGATCCCGAGTTTCAAGATTCAGACACGAAAGCGAAAAGATCGCCGAAAATCGCTGACGTGCTGGTCTGGTCCAATGTATCGTATCGCATGGACCAATTAAAAGTTTATAGCATTAGCTCCGAAAAGCGAACGGTTCTGGATTGGGGCGATGCGATGATTGTGCTCATAGTCATACGATAGATATACTCTCTGTCTCTCTCATTCGTCATTGTCTCATAATATGAGGCAATTTTACAGGCGCTGTTATTTTGGCAACACATGCCGTACGGCAATAGGTGGACTTTCTGCACGACCTTAAAATATATACATTTATACTAAATATCAATCGAATGAGCAATGAGATTGAGTGGCATTAATTTTGAAGCGTGCCGATGCGATGCCTACAGTATGCCTGTAGCCTCCTGTAAGCGTGTAAGGTGTACAGACCTCTGCTCCTTATGATTTCGAACCGGACCAAATTACCTTACTTACTTACCTTACTTACTTACCTTACTTAATCAGCAGCAGCAGCAAAGCGCGAATCCCAACGGGCGACACAGACGAACTTCCGATCTCACGATCGCCAGACGCTAACGATGACAGTGCCACTGCAGTCGCGTACATTTATCGCGACGCCACCCTCGCGTTGTGGCATGGCATGTTGGGATGCAAAAAGCGAAGTGTTGTCGCGCACATGATCCTACGGTCAGATGGCCTAGTGGAGATCTCCTTTTGAGATCGATCCGCCTAGTAAGTAAGTAAGCTCAAAAGCTGTAACATTTCATTTCTTGATGACATTACCGAAAACGCCACGAGGGCACTCAGGAAATACGCCACGTATAGCACTATACCTCTAACACAGACGTAGTCGTTTCGCCAACACCTTTCGCAGGACAGGTTTCCCACAACATCGCTCTATTATCGTTTTATTACCCCCGTGTTTCATTATCGTTCTATCACCCTTGTCAAAGACCTCACGTTTCAGTATGATAAATCCCGGACGTTCGGTAGTCGCCACTAGATCAACCAAACAGCTCCACAACCGCTCACTAGCACATCTCACTAACAAGCATGCAGCCCGCCCATGTTCGGCACGCTCCCAGCAGGTTGCGTCTGTCACAATTTTTTCCACTGCTTTCTCACCTGAATTTGAGGTGAATGAAACTTCAAAAGCGCACGATCTGCTTGCCCAACTGCCCCAAAGCTTCTTATGAGAATCGAATTCTGTCGCAGATGAAGTTGGGTGTCGTGCGCATGCGCCAAGCGACGGCGACGACGGTTGAACGGCTCCCAGAGAACGCAACAAGCCCGAAGACTTGGGCACTTATGTGGAATTTGTTGAAGCAGAAGAAGGTAGCAATAGATGTTAGAGATTATTTATGCGGAGTGAGATAAACTTGCGCAAAGTTGTGCGGGCCCCGTTTGGGCTCGCCGACCACAAGATCCGAAAACTGAGTGCAAAATAAGTCTGATCTCAGGCGAGGCTGTGGTATTGCCAGCGCTTATCGCTCTGACTTGCACAAGATGTTATTCAGGTGAAGATGATTACGCCTGAGAAAGTGCCAGGCGCAATTTCCGGAGGACTGCGCAAAGCAAAGCTGATTGACGTGCGCCCAGACGTGGATTTTGAAAAGGTATAGCCATGCTAGACTGTCTCGGAAAAGGTATCAAGGGATCTACGCTCACGCCCTGTGTTCCATACGTTGCACACGCTCGTTTGACAAGGATGTTTTGTTGTGATATCTAACCCACCAGATCGTATGGGGATCCGTGATACCAGGGACACGTCGAAGGAGCGGTAAATGTTCAAATGTTTCGGCCAATCAAGGTTTGCTCTACGGCTCCCCTAGTAGCCACGTGGCAGCCATGCATACGTCGCTAGCGCACCCCCTGTTGGATACGCGTCGATGCTATGAACAGCTTCTCATGTTTATGGCGCAGGTCGTGTGCTCTACGCAGTGGGTTGCGCCCTTCAGCGTTAACGCGCCAATTTAGCAGCGCGTATCGGATATCAGGGTTTGGCACACCTGCGGCATGCCCGCTCAGCTCTCATTGTATCTTGACGTCCGCGGGGCCATGAGCGCAGGAATGGGACTTAAGGAGTACATTGAAGCGTGCGCAACTTGCAGCGTTTGGCATCTATCCAGGTGTTGAGGAGAATCCCGAGTTCATCGCTGAAATGAGGAAGGCGGCATCACAAGGTGAAAACTATGTCTCATATGCTCTATGCACTGCGAAAACCTCACGTCACATTTCTTTGGCGCAAAGTGCTCCGCAGAAGCCTGCCAATACGCGTGTCTTCTTGGCTTGGTAGTGCAGTCTTGCTTATAAACCGTTTCTCTCAGCCCTTTCAAAGTTTGCGCTTTGGCACAACAATTGCTTTTCACAACAGCAACTTTTCATAAACGAGGGCGTGGATTGGTTCATCAGGAGATCGCATTGTCTTAATGTGCGCCATTGGAGGAACCATAGAGCCAACTCGTAACTTGAAAAATGGCAGACAATCCAGGCAAGTATAGCTGCTACAGGCAGTTCAACCTCCTCTAAGCAGGCAATGCTTTTCCCCCCTCTTAATCAAGGATGCCAGTTTTGTTTTTGAGCTTGTTTCTTGATAATAGACGGTGCAGTAAGTTCGTGGTATCAGTATACAAGGTTCTCAACCTCCAAATACCCTTGCGGTACTGTGCACTCGGAGCCATATGGCTAGTCGCCTTGGCTTGATAGCTCAAGCACCTGATATGGCCGCATGTTGTGCATTTCCAGGGCTTTGACGGCAGCTTACATGCTCTATGCCAACGGGTACAAGGTAAAGTGACTAAGCATGCACATATTTCCCTGTCTTGTGCTTGGTCGACCTGCTTGAACTGGTGTTTATGTAGGCATAACCTGAAAGGGACATCAGGCAGGTGGCGACGAAGGCCGGAATATAAGGTTTGTCTGCTGGAGTTTCCTTTTTGGTCGCTTCGTCACTACAGCTGGCTTTCTTCTATTAATCCAATGTGTGCTCAAGGGAACTTCACTGTCACTGTTAGTATGATGGTATTTTAATTGCCTATGATGGTATTTTGATTGCCTAACACACAAGCGTGCTGATACTATCTTAGTGTATCTGATTGTTTCGCGCAGTGACCTGATGCTGCTTTGTGTGTTTGTGTATGCAGAATGTGGAGGTGGTAGAGGGGGGTTACACTTCATGGATCAAGGAAGATTTGCCTCTTGTCAAATCTTGAGACAACCTACCCTTTCCTGAATATTCTGCTCCGAGAAATACCGGGTTATCCAGCTAGCCATATGTCAATTCAAACATTAATGTATTGGGTCATTGTTCTGTTAGCTGACTTCTTGCATGCCTAATATCATTATTGTACAACTATTCAATAGCACTCTCTCATGAAATAAATGATTGCACATATTTTCGACGAATTTTATTCATTATCATAGTTGATATTTTGGACCGCAATTTTACAGTACAAGGAAAGGGGAGCAGTGCATGACTGTTCTCCAAATTTGTTTTGGTGTGCACAATTGTAAGCATTTTCATGTGCTCATGAATGCACTTCGAATCGTATAATCCATTTGACTGGGACCATTATCCACGGCGTGCAGCGCGATACTACTATTAAACATCGCGATTGCACGGGGATTTACAGAGATTGACCGAGCATCTGGCTTTTGCTCGACTTTGTCCAGAAATATCTTAAATTCGAGCCCTTTTCACACAGTACTCATCATTTATGTTCAGGGGGAAATAGCATGGATATTGACGAAACGAATCGGAGGAACAACCGGATAGAACTGCGCAAAAGCCCCTGAGGCGACTCGCTGAAGTGCATACTGAGGTCTGCACAATTCTGATAACCCAGGATTAATTTTTAACTAGTGCATAATTCTGATGCCGTTTACCTTCTGTGCAGTCAAGGCATCGGAGCGCTGCCCTTCTATAAGTCATGCAGTCCCGCCACATTGCATGTTTATATAGAAGTGCCAGCTTCCTGCTAGGGATCCACTGAAGGGCCTTGGCGCCAACGGTCGAGGATAAATGTCGATCTCCAGGAACGGTGGTGAACATGCGTTTAATTGCCTTTCCCCCTCAATCTCGGTGTAACTCTACAACATCCGCCTTGACCATAATGACATATGTTCGCACCGCAGTACATCACATCGGATTGATGACTGCATGGATAAGGCTGACTGCGTTCTCTCATAACCTTCAAAACGTTTCTTAACAGAGAGAGAGAGAGAGAGAGTAATTTATCAACGACGATTCTGAGCAGCGAGGTAGCAGAGTGGAGAGTGAGCCACAATTGCTTTATTTGTCGAAGTTGCAGGTTTTTGCTTGTATCCGAAGATTGCAGCATGCGCTATTTTCTTTGTTGCGTGCATGCTTGTTTAGGGTGTGAGTGGCAGACTAGGGATCTTTCCCTGGCCGCAGTAGTTCCGGCAGTTGGTGGGAGACTTACGATGAAAAGTTCAGGGAGCAAACGCAGTGTGCAGAAATTATACAACCATCACAAGATTTTCTCTTGGAAATATATAAATTAACTTTATAGTGGAGCGCCCCCTGAATTTTCGAAACACTTCGGACTTGACCGCGCTTCAAGTAAGCGGTGAAATAACCCCTTTGGGGCATTTTTCTAGCGCAGTATTTTATTTTATTTGGTAACAATATTTTGTTTCAGAATGTCCACGCCTTGTTGTGGGCCACTCTAGAAGAGTTTTACGCTAGCGCTTGGAACGCTCTTTGGCTTTGGGAAGTTTCGACGAGATGGTGCACTACGATCTTCTTACAGTTGATTTGTATTTTATTTCCGTTATAATGTATGGTAACATGACAATTTTCTAGCTACGCTTAATCATACGCGTTTGCACTCGAAGTTTCTCTTGTTCACAAATTCACAGATCGGCAGACCCTTCGATAGCGGGAAAACTGCTATTTTAACGGCGGTTTGGACTTTACCGGCGTCTTCCTCGCGGAAAACTACCCCATTAAAGTATTTTCATCACTTCATTTGGTTGAACTTTCGAGGAGATGGGTGATCTCTTGGCAACCCTATCTTTTTGACGACAGTTTTTTTCAGTTTGCATTGCGAACGTGGCATTAGCTCAAACAGAGCGCCAAACTGCGGTTTGGAGGTCTCGGTTAAAACCCGGGATGCCACACAATAGAAGAGTGTTCAACGACACTCGTTTACTTACCTTCTCCTTTTTCAAAGCTTCGCAGGTTTTCAGACCCTTCGATAGCGGGAAAACCGCTATTTTCACGACTATTTTGACTTCACGAGCGTTTTCCTCGCGGAAAACTACCCAATGTAAGTATTTTCATCACTTCCTTTGGTTAACTTTTCGAAGAGATGGGTGATCTCTTCGCAACCCTATCTTTTTGACGACAGTTTTTTTCAGTTTGCACTGCGATCGAGGCATTAGCTCAAACAGAGCGCCAAACTGCGGTTTGGAGGTCTCGGTGAAAACCCGGGATGCCACACAATAAAGGTGTGCTTTCTATCTTCTTTTCACCCTCTTTGTTTGGACGTCCGATCTTTCCTTTTCTTTAGGCTTGGAGTTCTAACCTTTTCGTTCTTGCGTGCTCCATGTAGGAAGATTACGTTTCGAGTTTCCATCATCTATCTCTTCTACAAAGGTATGTTTCTTTTTACCAAAGAATGATCCTTGAACTGTTTGTTAAGGCCCTCAACAACTTGTTAAGGCATTGAACTTTTATTCAGGGCCTAAAGAAAAAGCTCAAGCTGAGGTCTCGGTGAAAAGCCGGGATGCCACACAATAAAGGTGTGCTTTCTATCTTCTTTTCACCCTCTTTGTTTGGACGTCCGATCTTTCCTTTTCTTTAGGCTTGGAGTTCTAACCTTTTCGTTCTTGTGTGGTCCATGTAGGAAAATTACGTTTCGAGTTTCCATCATCTGTCTCTTCTACAAAGGTATGTTTCTTTTTACCAAAGAATGGCCCCCCTTGCTCATCTGCACCCTCCAGCTCAACCAAAGAATGAGCGGTGGGGGGTGCGCACACGCATAGGGGGTGGGTTGAGCTCGAGGGTGCACACGCATAGGGGGTGGGTTGAGCTCGAGGGTGCGCACACGCATAGGGGGTGGGTTGAGCTCGAGGGTAAGGCTGCGGAATTACCGGTAATTTTAAAACGGGGTCGGGTAATACCGGGTAATTACCAAGTAATACCAGGTAATTTTACCAGGTAATCGCTAGGGGGATCGGGTAATACCAGGTAATTACATACTTAAAAAATTACCAGTAATTACCCCCAAAAATTACTCCGCAGCCTTACTCGAGGGTGCGCACACGCATAGGGGGTGGGTTGAGCTCGAGGGTGCGCACACG
>LGRX02034285.1:0-17218 GCA_001247695.2 Cymbomonas tetramitiformis | reverse complement strand
GCTCAGAACTTGGTCAGACGGGCTCTGCGGCTTTGTAGCTCTGTCTGCACATCGCAAATCCAACCTAACCCCTTCGTTATCCCAAGGAGGGCGCCACGTTAGCAGCGCAGATACTTTGAACTTCGCGGCGCCTATGCTGTCTTCAAGGCCACTAAGTCAGGGCACAAATGAAATATGCTACATCAGCAGCATACATATAATTTCAAGCACGCACAACTTGTACTTTTTTGCTCAGGCCGCCACATCAGCGACGCGCGTATCAGTTGTGTGGCATGTGTGACAGTGTGTGTGGCACGTGTGCTCTGCCATGGAGGGCGCCACGTTAGCGGCGTACGTTTCATATCAGTCGCATGGCATCTCTGCTTTGCTGTAGAGGGCGCTTAGTCAGCGGCGTGGGTATCATATCAGTCACGTGGCACCTGTACTCTGCCCTGGAGGGCGCGAGACTCCCTTGAGCGCTGTCGGGCTGCTTTCCTGAGTATTGCACTCCATCATTTGGGAGGAAAGGCACTGAGGTGTGGGAGCATTGCATGCAAATATCGCAGGTTTCCGCCAGCTTAGCCCGCCTCCTTCCCTTCCGAGGCCCCCAGGTCATTCACCACCCACGGGCATTCATGACAGTTTACTTCCCGCACCCCCTCTGTCTACCACACCTCCCTCCTCCCCCTCCTCTGACCTACTCCCTCCATCGGTGCCGGAGCAGTCCCCACCCCCAAGCGCCACCCTCGAAGATGAACCCGGGAGCTGGCCATCTGCAAATGGCACAGAGGCGGAAAACGTCGCCGAGCTGATCGGGAAGCAAGCCGGGGGCTCCGAAGACGCCGAGGTGCGCCCTGCTCTGCCGAGAGCGTGCAGTGCTGTTTTGTGTGGCAGGCAGTCGCTGAGCCGCTGAGCACCGCAACATGGTTGGGGCAGATGACGCGGCGCTCAGCTTCAGAATGCTGAGCTCTCTTGACACGTGCTTCCCAAATTGCATGGGCTGCTTTCACGTCCGCTGCAAGGCTCACGCGTTCGCTCTGGTGCGGCTGCATGCACACCACACATCGACCGCGCATCAGTTGCCTTTTGATGGCTTGATGGATGGTGGATGCTTGTGTGCATTGAGGGACTCGTGGATATGGGCGGATGCTGGTGATGTAAGATGGCTCGCTGAATGTTTGCAGGATATGTCACAGGAGAATGAAGAAGGTGAAACGACGGAGCTCACCGTGATGATGGTGCTTCTCTCTGCATGTGCAGCAATTGTGAGCATCATCGGTGTGGCAATAATGCTGCGCCGTCATGCTTGTGGAGGATTGGCCAGCAATGGCAGCCGCGCGGACGCAAAAGAGATGTCGGCATTGGACTGTATCCAGACTCGCAGTGCGGAGGATAGTGCTCTGCAGGAGGAGCGACTTCAACACAAGAAAATTGTGAGCGTAGCACCCTATGAGAAGGTCTTTCCGTTGCCGTCTCCTTTTGAACCAGATGACTACACGAAGGAGGACTCTGGAGCATGCCGTGGGCATGCCCAACTTATAAGCTCTCCGAGTGATGCGATGCCACAGCCAAAAGGCGGATCGCATGGTATGCTCGTTGATACAAAAATTTGAATAGATTCTTAGACAGCGTGATTTGCTTGTGAGTGTGATTTGTTCGGATTGGCTGAATAAATTGTAATAATGCTGTTTATCAGCAGTGGTATACAATCCTAGATTCAAGGAAGGGAATTGCATTACGGTATCTTCAGACTTGTATAAATTTCGAGGAATAAAACAGTGCGCCTTCGGGTAATAGCATTGTTGATGCATACTCGGGGAATACAATGAATTGACATTTTCCTCCAATACTCTAAATTGGGGAAAAGTCCCCCAATATGTTGGCACAGCTTGGGGGGAAAAGGAGGGACATACTTCGCTCTTCAACGGTGTATTGGAGAAACCATTGCACTAGAAAGTGTTTCCTTTCGTGCGTAGAGCAAGTCTCCCCCCTCCCTCACTCCCTCCCCTTAGCCCCCTTGAAAATCAACATCACACCCTCCCCCCTCCACAAATAAAACCCTCGAAAGTTCAAAATGAACCCTTCCCTGGATTTTAGTACCAGTACCGTTAGATTACTATGTATTTTTTTGGTGATAGATGGTGGAAACTGATATTAAAATAGAATTGCTTATATAAGTAACGTTTTTGCAAACAATCCATGGTAGACTGAATGTGCTGAAATGATTCTGTATGCGAATCTACGAAAGCTGGGCATTGACATGAGGATGCGCTCGATCGGCTATACGTTTCCTATAGGAATCGGGCGATATTGTCACGACCAGTGCTCCCTCGACTGTTACTTGCGCAACCCGAGTTCGACTGGGTGACGTGACAGCTTTGTGACAGAGGAGTGATAGCTGTGGTGGTTATGACGCGACCTTGGCTATTTTCAAGGAGAACTGGTGAAGATATGAAGAGAGGAAGAAGAGAATCGGCTCGAGGCCGAGCCGTTGGTTTGACAGAGATATCGTCAGTGACGCAAAGCAGTGTGATTGGAGGAAAGGAGAGTTAACAGGAAATGAGGGGACGTTGCAAGATAAGTAACGCAAGCGGCAGTAGGAGACTTTTAGGGGCTCATTATTGTTTTGCCCTTGATAGGCCAAAAGCGTGGCTATATTATATTTGCGAAGACAATGGCACAACACATGCAGGTAACACAACAAGAGGAGAGCGGGAGAGAGTCCCAACCAATGAACGAAGAAGAGCCCCCACAGGAGGAAGAATGGGAAGTTGAAGAGGGGAAGATGAGACGGATACAATAAGAGGAAATGGCAAGTGAAGGACAGCAAGAACAAAGGGAAACCCGAAACCAACAGGGTGGGATATTCGGGTACCCTCGCAAGAAACGGAGGAACCGCAAGACGGCCAGCTAGACACCGCTCTACAGGTGACCCAGGAGATAGAGCTACCGGGAACCCAGGACATAAGCATGGAGGCACGACAGGATGCGGAGGACGAACTTATTGCAATGGCTCAACAGCAGGAGGAAGCACAGGAGGAACTAAGGATAATTCGGGAAATGGCGCAGCAACAAGCAATAGCACAAAGGGAGGCAGAAATTGCGAGAGGATGGAGGAGAGCTTCAATGGAGAAAATACGGATAGCAATGCAAGAAACCCCGGAGAAATATATGCAGCACCTAAGGGGGGACACAGCCATGCACGAGCTCTCCAACGAATACTGGAAAAAGGGAACCGAATACCTGAACGAACATGATGTGACTGTTCTACTGAGATGCAGGGCGAACAAGCTGCCAGCAAGCCCCTACAAAAAATGGGAAAGAGCAATAAGGGCACGGAAGTGTAGGTGCTGCGGAATGCCTGGACAAGTAAATGCAGGGGGCTTTATACGCACGGCCCATGTACTAGGGGGGTGTACGGAAAGGGAGATAAAGAACATGATAATAAGTAGGTCAGATGAAACCACCAAAATGATAGCAAGAGGAATGAGCAGAGGCAGGAAAGGAGGTTGCGTGATAAGGACCCATGCAGGGAGAAGAGGGGTCGGAATGACTGTGGGCAGGCCGATAGAGGACTTTCTACTTACAAGAGGGCAATGCAGAATGGACGGAAGGAACACACCAGCACCAGAGCATGGAAAGGACACCATACCACACTTTGTGGACATAGTAATGCTGGAAGGGACCGAAAGAGGAAACAAGCAGCCGGGATACACGCACCAGAGGGCGATGGCGGGCGCGGGACATATACACCTAGTAAAGGTAACATATACGGATGAAATGAGCTGGGAGGAAGCACTGAAGACGAAATATACGAAATATGCACCACTAGTAAAGCTACTAGAGCTGTATGGGTATAAGGTAACACTACATGTAATGGTATTTGGAAACACAGGAACAATATACGAACACACGGAAAAAATACTAACCAAACACCTGGGATTCGACAAACAGGAAGCACTCCACCTCCTCAGAAAGGTACACGACCTCGCCACCGGATACGCAGTAAGCCTCAACAGACTATACAGGGAAAAAGCGGACAACAAACCAGATTGAAGGGGAATGAATAAGAGTCAAGGGGACTCACAAAGCCCCACACCCCGAATACGGGTGTCTCTTTTTCTTTTTTCTTTTTTTTCTTTTCTTTTCTTTTCTTTTTGCGAAGACAGAAGTACTCTCAGTGTATTCATTATAAAGAATATATTTGTATACTTAAAAAGCAACCGAGGAATCTTGTGCTGGCATCCTTGAAGTATTACGACGTGCGTTGCAGTACAATCGTGAAAGTAAAGTGACTTTCAAACTCTTTTTCAAAACAATAATTTGCCTCTCCACAGCGACTTGACCAGCATCGGCAAGTAGAACTGGCGGATAAACCTACTGGGCGGGTTACTCGGGCACAGACACAACTCAGCTCAGAGTCAAACGAGGGGAACAAAGATCGGGAGGAACCTGCGGTGACATCTCTAGCAGCGGGCTTTGACAAATTATCGCCAACCGCAAGTCCCCCGTGGCACAAAGAACCTGGCGAGGGCGACATCGAGCAGAGCAGCGGTGGGGTAACGGGCAGAGAATCTGGCAAGAGGCTTGTCCACAATTGTCAGTCGCAAATTTGCAAAGACACAATTTCATTTGGATTTTTTGGGATGCTATAATAAAATGTACAGTCATAATACGCATAATTCCACGTCAAACCACGTCGTTCCACGTCACACAAATTATTCCACGTCACCGCGCTTTCAAATCCCGGTGCCTCCCCCTCTGCTTGGGAGTTTTCATTCTCTCTCCCAGGGTTGAAATCTTTGAATTCTTTGAAAACTTTCAAATCGCGGTGCCTCCCCCTTTGCTTGGGAGTTTTCATTTTGATTACCAGGGTTGAAATCTTTGAAAACTTTGAAATCTTTCAAATCGCGGTGCCTCCCTTGCTTGGGAGTTTTCATTCTCTCTACCAGGGTTGAAATCTTTGAAAACTTTGAAATCTTTCAAATCGCGGTGCCTCCCCACTGCTTGGGAGTTTTCATTCTCTGTACCAGGGTTGAAATCTTTGAAAACTTTGAAATCTTTCAAATCGCGGTGCCTCCCCCTCTGCTTGGGAGTTTTCATTCTCTCTACCAGGGTTGAAATCTTTGAAATCTTTGAAATCTTTGAAATCGCGGACTTCGTCATGGTTTCACAAACAGGAGTTCCTTGAATTTCTGCAATGGTTCGAGTGAATCTTGAAGCGGGGCGGATGCTTAATCGGGTGCATATCGCGTCATTAAAGAGTACTCTATTATGTCATCCTGTCGAAAATAGATATGATCGCGTCATGAAAGTCTCTTCCACAGAGTCATCGTAATACCCAAGTGGGTTTTCCGACTCGTCGTCCTCACTACTCTCAAGCTCCTCATCATCAGGCGCCCCACAGTCCATATATGGAGCAGACGAATAGATGTGCTGATGGTAATGCACTTCGTTTCGCACAGGAGGGGCCTGTGGAAACGTTTCTCTCGCTGGAGGCGAGGGTCGTGTGGTAGTAACTTGGCAAGAGATAACTGAGTTGGAATTTAAAAACATCGTTGCGTCAGTGCCCACGTTCTTGTCATAAAAACGAGGAGACGAGATGTCAAAATCTCTGGAGTCAGTGTCGCCCACAGACGCACCACCACTCCCAACGCCATTGCTAGAAATAGCAACCTTCAAACCGATAGACGAATGGAACAATAGATGTGTTGATGGTTATGCACTTCGTTTCGCACAGGAGGGGCCTGTGGAAACGTTTCGCTCGCTGGAGGCGAGGGTCGTGTGGTAGTAACTTGGCAAGAGATAACTGAGTTGGAATTTAAAAACATCGTTGCGTCAGTGCCCACGTTCTTGTCACAAAAACGAGGAGACGCGATGTCAAAATCTCTGGAGTCAGTGTCGCCCACAGACGCACCACCACTCCCAACGCCATTGCTAGAAATAGCAACCTTCAAACCGATAGGCGAAGAATCTGCCAGCACGCAAGCGTGACGCGAGTCCCATAACCTGCTAGAAACAGCTCATCAGGCAGAGGGGAACCGCTGCCGACGGTCAAACAACAGATCGAGCTAAATGTAGCACCGCAGATGAAGAAAAAGGCGCCACCACCTGCAAACACAATGCACTGCGCAAATCCGCACAGTCAGAGACACGCCGCCAGCCTACTGCCAAGTTTGCTTTGTATTTTTTCCCCTCCACAGTTTGAAACGGGTTTGAGCTGGCCCATCATCTTCGTAAGATTCGTAGGCTCTCCTGCGTCCCAGGCAGCCCACTCCTCAGGGGTGTACTCCCCATCGTGATACTCCTCTCCTTCAGCGTAGTCAGCTTCCGGAAGATTCTCGTGTTCTAGCTCGTATGTGTCCGGCTCATGAAAGGAAACTGTGCCCACAGAAAACTCGTGTTACAGTAAAACGTCTTCTTCAAGTGAGGGTGCCAAAACTCCGCCATAGTGCTCCTCTTGAGACTCGCCCTGAAATCCAGTGTCCATGGGCGAGCCACGTTCCAGTTGCGTCTGTGAAAACAAAGAGGGATCGGACTCCCCATAGTTCTCAAAACCACTGCCTTCAGAGTCATCGTAATACCCAAGTGGGTTTTCCGATTCGTCGTCCTCACCACTCTCAAGCTCCTCATCATCAGGCGCCACATAGTCCATATATGGAGCAGACTAATGGAACAATAGATGTGTTGATGGTAATGCACTTCGTTTCGCACAGGAGGGGCCTGTGGAAACGTTTCGCTCGCTGGAGGCGAGGGTCGTGTGGTAGTAACTTGGCAAGAGATAACTGAGTTGGAATTTAAAAACATCGTTGCGTCAGTGCCCACGTTCTTGTCACAAAAACGAGGAGACGCGATGTCAAAATCTCTGGAGTCAGTGTCGCCCACAGACGCACCACCACTCCCAACGCCATTGCTAGAAATAGCAACCTTCAAACCGATAGGCGAAGAATCTGCCGGTGCCGGCACGCAAGCGTGACGTGAGTCCCATAACCTGCTAGAAACAGCTCATCAGGCGGGAACCAGCGCCGACGGTCAAGCTCTTGAGATCGAGCTAAATGTAGCACCGCAGATAAGAAAAAGGCGCCACCACTGCAAACACAATGCACTGCGCAAATCCGCACAGTCAGAACACGCCGCCAGCCTACTGCAAGTTTGCTTTGTATTTTTTCCCTCCACGGTTTGAAACGGTTTGAGCTGGCCCTCATCTTCGTAAGATTCGTAGGCTCTCCTGCGTCCCCGGGCAGCCCACTCCTCAGGTGTACTCCCCATCGTGATACTCCTCTCCTTCAGCGTAGTCAGCTTCCGGAAGATTCTCGTGTTCTAGCTCGTATGTGTCCGGCTCATGAAAGGAAACTGTGCCCACAGAAAACTCGTGTTGGTAAAACGTCTTCTTCAAGTGAGGGTGCCAAAACTCCGCCATAGTGCTCCTCTTGAGACTCGCCCTGAAATCCAGTGTCCATGGGCGAGCCACGTTCCAGTTGCGTCTGTGAAAACAAAGAGGGATCGGACTCCCCATAGTTCTCAAAACCACTGCCTTCACCACAGTTTGAAACGGGTTTGAGCTGGCCCATCATCTTCGTAAGATTCGCAGGCTCTCCTGCGTCCCAGGCAGCCCACTCCTCAGGGGTGTACTCCCCATCGTGATACTCCTCTCCTTCAGCGTAGTCAGCTTCCGGAAGATTTTCGTGTTCTAGCTCGTATGTGTCCGGCTCATGAAAGGAAACTGTGCCCACAGAAAACTCGTGTTACAGTAAAACGTCTTCTTCAAGTGAGGGTGCCAAAACTCCGCCATAGTGCAAACACAATCCACAGTTTGAAACGGGTTTGAGCTGGCCCATCATCTTCGTAAGATTCGCAGGCTCTCCTGCGTCCCAGGCAGCCCACTCCTCAGGGGTGTACTCCCCATCGTGATACTCCTCTCCTTCAGCGTAGTCACTTCCGGAAGATTTTCGTGTTCTAGCTCGTATGTGTCCGGCTCATGAAAGGAAACTGTGCCCACAGAAAACTCGTGTTACAGTAAAACGTCTTCTTCAAGTGAGGGTGCCAAAACTCCGCCATAGTGCTCCTCTTGAGACTCGCCCTGAAATCCAGTGTCCATGGGCGAGCCACGTTCCAGTTGCGTCTGTGAAAACAAAGAGGGATCGGACTCCCCATAGTTCTCAAAACCACTGCCTTCAGAGTCATCGTAATATCCAAGTGGGGTTTCCGATTCGTCGTCCTCACCACTCTCAAGCTCCTCATCATCAGGCGCCCCACAGTCCATATATGGAGCAGACGAATAGATGTGCTGATGGTAATGCACTTCGTTTCGCACAGGAGGGGCCTGTGGAAACGTTTCGCTCGCTGGAGGCGAGGGTCGTGTGGTAGTAACTTGGCAAGAGATAACTGAGTTGGAATTTAAAAACATCGTTGCGTCAGTGCCCACGTTCTTGTCACAAAAACGAGGAGACGAGATGTCAAAATCTCTGGAGTCAGTGTCGCCCACAGACGCACCACCACTCCCAACGCCATTGCTAGAAATAACAACCTTCAAACCGATAGGCGAAGAATCTGCCAAAGGCTCTGGAAATTCCGACACGCTCTGGAAATGCGCCAAGGCTCGAGCCATATAGAAGTGATGAGACCGAGGGTACGAGAACGATTCAGAGTGTCCAAGCTCTGTAACTTGCCATCCATAGTAACTACAAGAGCGTCAAGGTCCTCGCTCGAAGAAATCTGTTGCGGACCCATAACGAATAAAACAAATACCAATAAGGAATTCACGTAATAAAAATCGTAGAGCACCAACTCGTCGTAGTATACCCAAAGCCAAAGAGCGTCCCAAGCCCTAGCGCAAATCTGGTCTCGAGTGTCCCACAAGGCGTGAGCGTGCTCAAACGCAAGATATAGATCAAATAAATCAAATTCTACGCTAGAAACACAGCACGCAATCGTGACGTGAGCCCCATAACTTGCTAGAAACAGCTCATCAGGCAGAGGGGAACCGCTGCCGACCGTCAAACAACGGATCGAGCTAAATGTAGCACCGCAGATGAAGACAAAGGCGCCACCACCTGCAAACACAATGCACTGCGCAAATCCGCACAGTCAGGGACACGCCGCCAGCCTACTGCCAAGTTTGCTTTGTATTTTTTCCCCTCCACAGTTTGAAACGGGTTTGAGCTGGCCCATCATCTTCGTAAGATTCGCAGGCTCTCCTGCGTCCCAGGCAGCCCACTCCTCAGGGGTGTACTCCCCATCGTGATACTCCTCTCCTTCAGCGTAGTCACTTCCGGAAGATTTTCGTGTTCTAGCTCGTATGTGTCCGGCTCATGAAAGGAAACTGTGCCCACAGAAAACTCGTGTTACAGTAAAACGTCTTCTTCAAGTGAGGGTGCCAAAACTCCGCCATAGTGCTCCTCTTGAGACTCGCCCTGAAATCCAGTGTCCATGGGCGAGCCACGTTCCAGTTGCGTCTGTGAAAACAAAGAGGGATCGGACTCCCCATAGTTCTCAAAACCACTGCCTTCAGAGTCATCGTAATATCCAAGTGGGGTTTCCGATTCGTCGTCCTCACCACTCTCAAGCTCCTCATCATCAGGCGCCCCACAGTCCATATATGGAGCAGACGAATAGATGTGCTGATGGTAATGCACTTCGTTTCGCACAGGAGGGGCCTGTGGAAACGTTTCGCTCGCTGGAGGCGAGGGTCGTGTGGTAGTAACTTGGCAAGAGATAACTGAGTTGGAATTTAAAAACATCGTTGCGTCAGTGCCCACGTTCTTGTCACAAAAACGAGGAGACGAGATGTCAAAATCTCTGGAGTCAGTGTCGCCCACAGACGCACCACCACTCCCAACGCCATTGCTAGAAATAACAACCTTCAAACCGATAGGCGAAGAATCTGCCAAAGGCTCTGGAAATTCCGACACGCTCTGGAAATGCGCCAAGGCTCGAGCCATATAGAAGTGATGAGACCGAGGGTACGAGAACGATTCAGAGTGTCCAAGCTCTGTAACTTGCCATCCATAGTAACTACAAGAGCGTCAAGGTCCTCGCTCGAAGAAATCTGTTGCGGACCCATAACGAATAAAACAAATACCAATAAGGAATTCACGTAATAAAAATCGTAGAGCACCAACTCGTCGTAGTATACCCAAAGCCAAAGAGCGTCCCAAGCCCTAGCGCAAATCTGGTCTCGAGTGTCCCACAAGGCGTGAGCGTGCTCAAACGCAAGATATAGATCAAATAAATCAAATTTTACGCTAGAAACACAGCACGCAAGCGTGACGTGAGCCCCATAACTTGCTAGAAACAGCTCATCAGGCAGAGGGGAACCGCTGCCGACCGTCAAACAACGGATCGAGCTAAATGTAGCACCGCAGATGAAGACAAAGGCGCCACCACCTGCAAACACAATGCACTGCGCAAATCCGCACAGTCAGGGACACGCCGCCAGCCTACTGCCAAGTTTGCTTTGTATTTTTTCCCCTCCACAGTTTGAAACGGGTTTGAGCTGGCCCATCATCTTCGTAAGATTCGCAGGCTCTCCTGCGTCCCAGGCAGCCCACTCCTCAGGGGTGTACTCCCCATCGTGATACTCCTCTCCTTCAGCGTAGTCACTTCCGGAAGATTTTCGTGTTCTAGCTCGTATGTGTCCGGCTCATGAAAGGAAACTGTGCCCACAGAAAACTCGTGTTACAGTAAAACGTCTTCTTCAAGTGAGGGTGCCAAAACTCCGCCATAGTGCTCCTCTTGAGACTCGCCCTGAAATCCAGTGTCCATGGGCGAGCCACGTTCCAGTTGCGTCTGTGAAAACAAAGAGGGATCGGACTCCCCATAGTTCTCAAAACCACTGCCTTCAGAGTCATCGTAATATCCAAGTGGGGTTTCCGATTCGTCGTCCTCACCACTCTCAAGCTCCTCATCATCAGGCGCCCCACAGTCCATATATGGAGCAGACGAATAGATGTGCTGATGGTAATGCACTTCGTTTCGCACAGGAGGGGCCTGTGGAAACGTTTCGCTCGCTGGAGGCGAGGGTCGTGTGGTAGTAACTTGGCAAGAGATAACTGAGTTGGAATTTAAAAACATCGTTGCGTCAGTGCCCACGTTCTTGTCACAAAAACGAGGAGACGAGATGTCAAAATCTCTGGAGTCAGTGTCGCCCACAGACGCACCACCACTCCCAACGCCATTGCTAGAAATAACAACCTTCAAACCGACAGGCGAAGAATCTGCCAAAGGCTCTGAAAATTCCGACACGCTCCGGAAATGCGCCAAGGCTCGAGCCATAGAAGTGATGAGACCGAGGGTACGAGAACGATTCAGAGTGTCCAAGCTCTGTAACTTGCCATCCATAGTAACTACAAGAGCGTCAAGGTCCTCGCTCGAAGAAATCTGTTGCGGACCCATAACGAATAAAACAAATACCAATAAGGAATTCACGTAATAAAAATCGTAGAGCACCAACTCGTCGTAGTATACCCAAAGCCAAAGAGCGTCCCAAGCCCTAGCGCAAATCTGGTCTCGAGTGTCCCACAAGGCGTGAGCGTGCTCAAACGCAAGAGATAGATCAAATAAATCAAATTTTACGCTAGAAACACAGCACGCAAGCGTGACGTGAGTCCCATAACCTGCTAGAAACAGCTCATCAGGCAGAGGGGAACCGCTGCCGACGGTCAAACAACGGATCGAGCTAAATGTAGCACCGCAGATGAAGAAAAAGGCGCCACCACCTGCAAACACAATCCACAGTTTGAAACGGGTTTGAGCTGGCCCATCATCTTCGTAAGATTCGCAGGCTCTCCTGCGTCCCAGGCAGCCCACTCCTCAGGGGTGTACTCCCCATCGTGATACTCCTCTCCTTCAGCGTAGTCACTTCCGGAAGATTTTCGTGTTCTAGCTCGTATGTGTCCGGCTCATGAAAGGAAACTGTGCCCACAGAAAACTCGTGTTACAGTAAAACGTCTTCTTCAAGTGAGGGTGCCAAAACTCCGCCATAGTGCTCCTCTTGAGACTCGCCCTGAAATCCAGTGTCCATGGGCGAGCCACGTTCCAGTTGCGTCTGTGAAAACAAAGAGGGATCGGACTCCCCATAGTTCTCAAAACCACTGCCTTCAGAGTCATCGTAATACCCAAGTGGGGTTTCCGATTCGTCGTCCTCACCACTCTCAAGCTCCTCATCATCAGGCGCCCCACAGTCCATATATGGAGCAGACGAATAGATGTGCTGATGGTAATGCACTTCGTTTCGCACAGGAGGGGCCTGTGGAAACGTTTCGCTCGCTGGAGGCGAGGGTCGTGTGGTAGTAACTTGGCAAGAGATAACTGAGTTGGAATTTAAAAACATCGTTGCGTCAGTGCCCACGTTCTTGTCGCAAAAACGAGGAGACGAGATGTCAAAATCTCTGGAGTCAGTGTCGCCCACAGACGCACCACCACTCCCAACGCCATTGCTAGAAATAACAACCTTCAAACCGACAGGCGAAGAATCTGCCAAAGGCTCTGAAAATTCCGACACGCTCCGGAAATGCGCCAAGGCTCGAGCCATAGAAGTGATGAGACCGAGGGTACGAGAACGATTCAGAGTGTCCAAGCTCTGTAACTTGCCATCCATAGTAACTACAAGAGCGTCAAGGTCCTCGCTCGAAGAAATCTGTTGCGGACCCATAACGAATAAAACAAATACCAATAAGGAATTCACGTAATAAAAATCGTAGAGCACCAACTCGTCGTAGTATACCCAAAGCCAAAGAGCGTCCCAAGCCCTAGCGCAAATCTGGTCTCGAGTGTCCCACAAGGCGTGAGCGTGCTCAAACGCAAGAGATAGATCAAATAAATCAAATTTTACGCTAGAAACACAGCACGCAAGCGTGACGTGAGTCCCATAACCTGCTAGAAACAGCTCATCAGGCAGAGGGGAACCGCTGCCGACGGTCAAACAACGGATCGAGCTAAATGTAGCACCGCAGATGAAGAAAAAGGCGCCACCACCTGCAAACACAATCCACAGTTTGAAACGGGTTTGAGCTGGCCCATCATCTTCGTAAGATTCGCAGGCTCTCCTGCGTCCCAGGCAGCCCACTCCTCAGGGGTGTACTCCCCATCGTGATACTCCTCTCCTTCAGCGTAGTCACTTCCGGAAGATTTTCGTGTTCTAGCTCGTATGTGTCCGGCTCATGAAAGGAAACTGTGCCCACAGAAAACTCGTGTTACAGTAAAACGTCTTCTTCAAGTGAGGGTGCCAAAACTCCGCCATAATGCTCCTCTTGAGACTCGCCCTGAAATCCAGTGTCCATGGGCGAGCCACGTTCCAGTTGCGTCTGTGAAAACAAAGAGGGATCGGACTCCCCATAGTTCTCAAAACCACTGCCTTCAGAGTCATCGTAATATCCAAGTGGGGTTTCCGATTCGTCGTCCTCACCACTCTCAAGCTCCTCATCATCAGGCGCCCCACAGTCCATATATGGAGCAGACGAATAGATGTGCTGATGGTAATGCACTTCGTTTCGCACAGGAGGGGCCTGTGGAAACGTTTCGCTCGCTGGAGGCGAGGGTCGTGTGGTAGTAACTTGGCAAGAGATAACTGAGTTGGAATTTAAAAACATCGTTGCGTCAGTGCCCACGTTCTTGTCACAAAAACGAGGAGACGAGATGTCAAAATCTCTGGAGTCAGTGTCGCCCACAGACGCACCACCACTCCCAACGCCATTGCTAGAAATAACAACCTTCAAACCGATAGGCGAAGAATCTGCCAAAGGCTCTGGAAATTCCGACACGCTCTGGAAATGCGCCAAGGCTCGAGCCATATAGAAGTGATGAGACCGAGGGTACGAGAACGATTCAGAGTGTCCAAGCTCTGTAACTTGCCATCCATAGTAACTACAAGAGCGTCAAGGTCCTCGCTCGAAGAAATCTGTTGCGGACCCATAACGAATAAAACAAATACCAATAAGGAATTCACGTAATAAAAATCGTAGAGCACCAACTCGTCGTAGTATACCCAAAGCCAAAGAGCGTCCCAAGCCCTAGCGCAAATCTGGTCTCGAGTGTCCCACAAGGCGTGAGCGTGCTCAAACGCAAGATATAGATCAAATAAATCAAATTCTACGCTAGAAACACAGCACGCAATCGTGACGTGAGCCCCATAACTTGCTAGAAACAGCTCATCAGGCAGAGGGGAACCGCTGCCGACCGTCAAACAACGGATCGAGCTAAATGTAGCACCGCAGATGAAGACAAAGGCGCCACCACCTGCAAACACAATGCACTGCGCAAATCCGCACAGTCAGGGACACGCCGCCAGCCTACTGCCAAGTTTGCTTTGTATTTTTTCCCCTCCACAGTTTGAAACGGGTTTGAGCTGGCCCATCATCTTCGTAAGATTCGCAGGCTCTCCTGCGTCCCAGGCAGCCCACTCCTCAGGGGTGTACTCCCCATCGTGATACTCCTCTCCTTCAGCGTAGTCACTTCCGGAAGATTTTCGTGTTCTAGCTCGTATGTGTCCGGCTCATGAAAGGAAACTGTGCCCACAGAAAACTCGTGTTACAGTAAAACGTCTTCTTCAAGTGAGGGTGCCAAAACTCCGCCATAGTGCTCCTCTTGAGACTCGCCCTGAAATCCAGTGTCCATGGGCGAGCCACGTTCCAGTTGCGTCTGTGAAAACAAAGAGGGATCGGACTCCCCATAGTTCTCAAAACCACTGCCTTCAGAGTCATCGTAATATCCAAGTGGGGTTTCCGATTCGTCGTCCTCACCACTCTCAAGCTCCTCATCATCAGGCGCCCCACAGTCCATATATGGAGCAGACGAATAGATGTGCTGATGGTAATGCACTTCGTTTCGCACAGGAGGGGCCTGTGGAAACGTTTCGCTCGCTGGAGGCGAGGGTCGTGTGGTAGTAACTTGGCAAGAGATAACTGAGTTGGAATTTAAAAACATCGTTGCGTCAGTGCCCACGTTCTTGTCACAAAAACGAGGAGACGAGATGTCAAAATCTCTGGAGTCAGTGTCGCCCACAGACGCACCACCACTCCCAACGCCATTGCTAGAAATAACAACCTTCAAACCGATAGGCGAAGAATCTGCCAAAGGCTCTGGAAATTCCGACACGCTCTGGAAATGCGCCAAGGCTCGAGCCATATAGAAGTGATGAGACCGAGGGTACGAGAACGATTCAGAGTGTCCAAGCTCTGTAACTTGCCATCCATAGTAACTACAAGAGCGTCAAGGTCCTCGCTCGAAGAAATCTGTTGCGGACCCATAACGAATAAAACAAATACCAATAAGGAATTCACGTAATAAAAATCGTAGAGCACCAACTCGTCGTAGTATACCCAAAGCCAAAGAGCGTCCCAAGCCCTAGCGCAAATCTGGTCTCGAGTGTCCCACAAGGCGTGAGCGTGCTCAAACGCAAGATATAGATCAAATAAATCAAATTCTACGCTAGAAACACAGCACGCAATCGTGACGTGAGCCCCATAACTTGCTAGAAACAGCTCAACAGGCAGAGGGGAACCGCTGCCGACCGTCAAACAAGAAACAACGGATCGAGCTAAATGTAGCACCGCAGATGAAGACAAAGGCGCCACCACCTGCAAACACAATGCACTGCGCAAATCCGCACAGTCAGGGACACGCCGCCAGCCTACTGCCAAGTTTGCTTTGTATTTTTTCCCCTCCACAGTTTGAAACGGGTTTGAGCTGGCCCATCATCTTCGTAAGATTCGCAGGCTCTCCTGCGTCCCAGGCAGCCCACTCCTCAGGGGTGTACTCCCCATCGTGATACTCCTCTCCTTCAGCGTGGTCACTTCCGGAAGATTTTCGTGTTCTAGCTCGTATGTGTCCGGCTCATGAAAGGAAACTGTGCCCACAGAAAACTCGTGTTACAGTAAAACGTCTTCTTCAAGTGAGGGTGCCAAAACTCCGCCATAGTGCTCCTCTTGAGACTCGCCCTGAAATCCAGTGTCCATGGGCGAGCCACGTTCCAGTTGCGTCTGTGAAAACAAAGAGGGATCGGACTCCCCATAGTTCTCAAAACCACTGCCTTCAGAGTCATCGTAATATCCAAGTGGGGTTTCCGATTCGTCGTCCTCACCACTCTCAAGCTCCTCATCATCAGGCGCCCCACAGTCCATATATGGAGCAGACGAATAGATGTGCTGATGGTAATGCACTTCGTTTTGCACAGGAGGGGCCTGTGGAAACGTTTCGCTCGCTGGAGGCGAGGGTCGTGTGGTAGTAACTTGGCAAGAGATAACTGAGTTGGAATTTAAAAACATCGTTGCGTCAGTGCCCACGTTCTTGTCACAAAAACGAGGAGACGAGATGTCAAAATCTCTGGAGTCAGTGTCGCCCACAGACGCACCACCACTCCCAACGCCATTGCTAGAAATAACAACCTTCAAACCGATAGGCGAAGAATCTGCCAAAGGCTCTGGAAATTCCGACACGCTCTGGAAATGCGCCAAGGCTCGAGCCATATAGAAGTGATGAGACCGAGGGTACGAGAACGATTCAGAGTAGTGTCCAAGCTCTGTAACTTGCCATCCATAGTAACTACAAGAGCGTCAAGGTCCTCGCTCGAAGAAATCTGTTGCGGACCCATAACGAATAAAACAAATACCAATAAGGAATTCACGTAATAAAAATCGTAGAGCACCAACTCGTCGTAGTATACCCAAAGCCAAAGAGCGTCCCAAGCCCTAGCGCAAATCTGGTCTCGAGTGTCCCACAAGGCGTGAGCGTGCTCAAACGCAAGATATAGATCAAATAAATCAAATTCTACGCTAGAAACACAGCACGCAATCGTGACGTGAGCCCCATAACTTGCTAGAAACAGCTCATCAGGCAGAGGGGAACCGCTGCCGACCGTCAAACAACGGATCGAGCTAAATGTAGCACCGCAGATGAAGACAAAGGCGCCACCACCTGCAAACACAATGCACTGCGCAAATCCGCACAGTCAGGGACACGCCGCCAGCCTACTGCCAAGTTTGCTTTGTATTTTTTCCCCTCCACAGTTTGAAACGGGTTTGAGCTGGCCCATCATCTTCGTAAGATTCGCAGGCTCTCCTGCGTCCCAGGCAGCCCACTCCTCAGGGGTGTACTCCCCATCGTGATACTCCTCTCCTTCAGCGTAGTCACTTCCGGAAGATTTTCGTGTTCTAGCTCGTATGTGTCCGGCTCATGAAAGGAAACTGTGCCCACAGAAAACTCGTGTTACAGTAAAACGTCTTCTTCAAGTGAGGGTGCCAAA
>LGRX02034284.1:0-28555 GCA_001247695.2 Cymbomonas tetramitiformis | reverse complement strand
TGGCCGATCAATCTAACATTTGGCCGACACAGCCGGGCGCCGGAATTAGCGGGTTCGCTGGGTACCAAGAGAAGCCCTTGCGCCACCTTCGCCTGCACCAGGCCCACGGGCCTCTTGTACGTGGAGCACCTGGGGGGCGCCCCCACTCTCCTCTCAGCTACCCGCTCACCTGCTCGGTCACCGCCAGCATGCCAGCGCAGAGAGAGGCTCGGTTTTGTCCGGAGGGAAATGCGTGGGAGGTGAAATCGAGAATGGGCACGGTGTCCGCGCACTTGATGTCCAGGCTTTGACCCGGCAGACGCGCGGGCAGCACGTGCCCCTTCCAGAACGTCCCAACGGACACCGGCAGCAGAGAGTCGTTCTTCAAAGTGGTGTGCAGCGCCTGCAGGACGCATGCATCCAGCAAGGCGTCCATCTCCTCCGGGCTGATGCCCACGTCATCCGGCGCAGCCGATGGCTCAGCTTCCTGCTTACGGGCGACGTCCCACACAACAACCCTCCTCCATGAGATTTCCATCTCAACTCCCTCCTGTGATTGTGGACACAGCGTATCGGCTGTGCACCTTACGATGATCATGAACAGATGGTGCATTGCCATTGCACTGATCGAGGACCGACTGTGCGCTTCGTGATGACTGCGCGCAGATTGTGCATCGACTATGTACTGATCGGTCGAGCATCGATTCCACGCCCTGCAAATGCTTTCAAGTGCAAGCTGCCCAGTGAACACACGACTTCAAGGCTCTCTAGGCTGATTCCACACCTGCGGTCCAAGTTCCATGGCATCTAAAGCTCTGGGGAGGCTCGCCGGATCATCTGTTTCCGCCTCTGCCTCTGGCCTCTCAGCTGCAGGGCAAGCCCAATCGTTAATTACCAAATGATAGCGTGTGTGGCTGTGGCATTCGTGCTGCAAGAAAAGGGCGAGGAGGAGAGCCTCGTGGAGGCTGCCCAGGTTTTTGGGTGCTGTGGCTTTCAGAGACAAGTCCCGACCTGAACCAGGCCCGAGGACGCTCAGGGATGCCCTGCGGGGACCCCGGCTCTGTGCAAGGCCTCGGGCACGCCCGGGCTTCAAGCACACCCAAGACGGAGCCTGGTCGTCCACCTCGTAACACATGCAAGACATTTCTAAATTGCCAATGGCCGGTGGCATTTTCCGTGGATTAGGACATCGCTATACTGGGGACTAGAGCTCGTGGGGGAGGGCGAGCGGAAGGAGGGGCTGGCCAGGGGGGGGCTTGGGAGGGAAACATGCAGACCCAAACCCAAAACTGTGAAGTCGGAACTTGGCGACGTTGCTGAGTGTCTCGCCTGGCGAGAGAGCTCGAGCGTGGCAGCTTCGGACGTCGCAATTCTAAACAAAGAGAGCAGAACTTCTATGACTGGACCTTGTGGAATGGGCAAAGTCCCCGGCGAGCGTCGCACCTGTAGTGGCCGCCTCCTCGGCGCATCCCTCCTCCACGACGCTGGTCTCCTTGCTGCCATCGGCACTTGTCTCTTCAGATGCCCCAACACTAGCGCTGGGCCCATCCTGTGCCGTTTCATGTGATGCCTCTCCCTCAGCGTCTTCGTCCTCTTCGTCCTCAATATCCTCATCTTCGTCACTTTCAGATCCCTCAGCCCCGGGAACGATCGACCGGACAACTTTCCCCAGAAACCCCTCGTTAGGGATCGGATGCCCTTCCGTGGCGGCCCATACGCAGTCGCCGTAAAAGTGCAGCAAAGTCATGAGGCGACCCTTGTTGGCCGACGCCGCCGCCTGCGTCCAACAGAAGACAGGCGTTTCATTGGCGCCTGCGCCCACGAAGCGCGGTCGGCTTGAGGGTTTCGAGGACAGCCCGCGAGCAAAGTCAGCAGTGCGCGCCACCGAGGTCCTTCAAAAGTGATGCACGGCCTGCGGATCACTGTGGGATACGATACGAAATGGAGGGCACTTTACCGTGCTGCTCATTGCGGCGCTGCCCACGGCGATTGGAGCCTTCTCGATATCATCCAAGCCCCGCAACCAGCGTGAACATAAGCTCGGCAGAAAGAAAAGCGCTCCTCACAACTTAGCTGAGACAAGCATATGACTCAGGCTCAACGAAGCGTGGCAAGAAATAGAAGAAGCACGTGCGGTGTTGTGAAGGGCGTGATATTCGACTGCCCGCGTAGAGCTCGCTGCCGAACGCGCCCTCATCCCAGCGTGAGCATGCGAAAATCAAACCAATCCGTTGGATGCGAAATCAAACGCATGAGTATACGATTGGCCACATCCAAACCACTTCGTTAAGTGAAGTTACTTCACGGGTCCGAGCGCGATGGCAGAGTATATTTCACAGAGCTGAAGCCCGCGCATTGCAACGTGCCTCTTCGTGTGCTGAAGAGGCGCAACGAGGCACTGCGATGGAACGTGTGCAAAGGTGGGTACACTGTAAGGCAGAGTCAGTTGCTGCAACTTACTGGATTTCCAGGGACCATCACAGAGTGAATGACGCCCTTCGCGAACCCGCCAGGAGAACCCACTGGCGGAAATCCACCCGCAGGCGGCTTGACACCTGTAGGACAGGATGGATTATCGCGTTCAAATAAGATTCCCAATAAATACGCAATATTATGCTCTGCTTGAAGCTATGGAGAAGGCCCTCCCGTGGATAGTTTTCACTGTCGTTAAAACTCTTTCCATTGTTTTCGTGAAAATGTGCCGGCCGAAAGGGTGCTATAAGATGTAGGTTGTTCAGAACATCGAGGACTGGGAATCAAGAAATCATAGATTTTGCAACGCGAAAGTAGAAGATATCGCAGCAGAGATTGGCTGATGATAGCACAAGACAAGTGTCTCACCTGGAAGCATCAGATCAGCACCTCCTAGAACGTAGTGGCTGACTGCTCCGTGCCGAAGCTGCAGCGCACTTTGAAGGTTTTAGAAGTACGCTTGAAATTTTTGCACCGTGACCGGCCACTAAGAAACATAAGACATTGCGCCTTCGAACACGATATCTCTCAGCAATGGCTGGAGCGAGGGGGGAGCTTCTACCTGGAACACCGGGAGCAGGTTTGGGCACTGCCACAGGGCAAAAACTGATGGGATTAATGTATCCACTTTGCTGTTAAGATCGATGATCATCGGGATCAGGCCGTTGAAATACACGGTTGCACGTGAGGGGCTAGCCATTTTGCCCACAGAGAGATCGCCTTTAGCTGGGAGGATAGCATCAAGGTCATCATCAGTTGCTGTCGGGAGCTTCTCTTTCAAGTTTCGCCGTACCTTCTTGCGATCAGCGCCCGACAGCTTATTCTGTTTAGAATATGTAACTTGTTTTTTAAACATGCTCGATACTGCAAAGATCAAATGTGCTGGAAAGGTGCAGCCCTTTCGTTTACGCTTGGGTGTTGGGAATACTCATGAAGGTACCGACTGATTAGACCGATTGATTAATTCATGAGAAGTTCAAGGTTTAAACCACGAAATGGAAACCGTGGTTTAAACCAAGGTGTCATCACTGCGTTTCGCGGACACGATGGAAAGAATTTTCGATCGGACGCTTCGGTTCGGATTTTTGATCGTGAGACCCGAAATTTCGTGGTTGAGACCTCGGTTGAGTTTCGCTATGAAAATCTCGACCACGGTCGAGTTTTGTGATTGAGTTCGATTTTTCATAGCGAAACTTGGTTAGCGAAGGAATATTTTGTACACGTCTGCGACAGCGTGTGAGCCGACGTGTCTGGTTACGTGAGACACTTTTGGACCTCGGTTGAGGCCCGTCGTTAGTCCTGGTTTGGGAATTTCGACGACATGTCGGTCTGTCGCGTTTTTGATCACGGCGATTTGATTGGTTGAAAAATTCAGAAACGCGACAGACCGACATGCGACAGGCCCGACATTATCTTTTTGGGACCGACACTATCTCTGCATGTCGGTGAAAACGAAAGATCATGTCGGCCCCAAAAAGATAATGTCGGGCCATTTTGTCTCCTTTTTGTCGTCCTATGTCGCGTTAATTTAAAATCTATCGTTAGATCAAAACTTTTTTAAGGGCGCACAGGCATTAAATGTCGCGCATGTCGGGCATGTCGGTTTTCGGGTTCCACGTCGGCAAAAAGACATGACCACGTAGGCAACGCGACAAGCGACTTGACCGAGTTTACACTGTGAAAACCTAGTGCAGCAGGGTAGATTAGTGAGGAGATTAACAATTAATCGCGATATATTAGATGGAAATAATTTTTACTAGAAGGTATTATGAACGTTAGGAAGCATCCCCGCACAGATTCGGTGACTGGAAGCAGATTCCAGATTCTCCGCTTCGTGTGGCGGAAGCGGGAAACCGCATCCGCAAAACGGCATTCCCTTCGGTATCCTACCGAAGGGAAGGGTGAGAAATACTAATAACAACATCTGAAATATATTTCACGTTGTTGTATGTGCGCATCTGTGTTTCATTTGGTCATTTGATTCACACGCTTCGAGCCCCGCGGCGGAAACGACATTCGCGTTTCCGCTAAAGGTGACAGTGCACTGTCAGATGCTCAGAATTAGTTTCCCATGCTCATATGATATGCGTGATATGCTCATGCTGTGCAATATGAGTCCCTGCTGGGCGTGAGTCGAGCAGGGCTCTATATCGGTTTGGTTTTTCAGTATCGATACAATTCGATATTCGAAAAACGGTATCGATAATCGGCACAATCGATAAATAATCGATTACTTGGACATTTATATGTAATTTGTTATAAATTAAATACGGAACACCAAAACCTGCACAATCGATAGTTAGACATCGCAATCCGACAATCGGCGATAAATACGATATATCGATAGTATCGGATATCGGAAATATCGATATAGAGCCTTGGAGTCGAGATGGCTGGCTCGAATCACGTCCATTACCCCCCCTCACAAGAACCGTCCAGCATCCTAAATGCTGGACGGATCTTGCTCGCGCAAAAAATATGTTGTTCATAACACTTATGAGAACTCATATGCATAGTTATGCTGTGTTTGGTATACGTTAGTATACCGAACACAACAGCCGCTGGATAGCGACTTACGGGGTACGGTCAACTTTCTCACTGGATTCACGTTTAAGCTTGCATGCAATTGTTTTTCCCGTTGCCACGACGCCACGTCGGACGCCACGTAGATGGGAAATGTCGGTCGCGATGTCGGTTTTCCCCAAAAATTTCATCGTTAGTCCTGGTCACGCGACAGCGACATCCGACACGACACGACGACATGCCGACATCGCGACAAAGTTCCCAAACCAGGACTAACGACGGGCCTGAGTTTCGCTATGAAAATCTCGACCACGGGGGGGGGCTCGGTCGAGATTTCGTGGTTGAGTTTCGCTATGAAATGTCGAGTTCGTCAGCCATCGTCATCCACATGCAGCAGATGTAGAATTGAACCACGGGGGGATGACCGAAATCGAAAAATCGAAAACTGAATTCGACATCTGCTGACATCGTGATGGCATACCGTGGTTGAGACCGTGGTTGAGATCGTGGTCGAGTTTCGCTATGAAAAAATCGAACTCAACCACGAAAAATCGAAATTTCGTGGTCGAGTTCAATTTTCATAGCGAAACTCGACCACGATCGACGTCGGGAGGACGCGGATATCCCCCCCCCACGTAGGCAGAATATTCCGGGGATTTATTCCAAAGGGACAGGGTACGGGCGCTGGGAACTTGTCCAACTTTTCTGATGACTGCATGTCACGGCTGCGTCTATCGCGTGAGACAGTGATCACAATGAACGTCGCCGGCAGCAGACGGTGAACACATGTCACATCGACATCGCGGACACCATGCCGTTGCGTGACTGCTTACTCGTTACTGTGACACTCGTTCTTCGTTGACCCATCCCAATCCGCAATTGCATCGTAAAATTCTTCAACTACACTACACACTTTCTTCAACGTTCCGCCGCCTCATGGGGCGAACGGTGCTGTGACTGCTGTGATACACGCAGGGATTTCCAAAGTGCTCGGCTACTTTTATTTTTCAGTTCGCTTATCATAATGTGTAAACTTATGATACTATGTGTGCGCAGGTCATGTCGCAGGTATCCGATGGCGAGGAGGGACGCGCGCTCTTGAGATGTGGAAGTCGAGGTTGGCGAATGCCAACCTTGCTTGGGATGAAACCCAACCATATCGAACTTATCGTATTAAGATATACATATTTCACGTTTGCATCCTTGGCATCTATGCAAAGTATGAGGAGCATTGAGTGGACATAAGTCCTAGGCTGTTTTGGTTTTGGGTTCATGGCGCATTCGCGACCTCTTGGGGTGTGGAAGTCGAGGTTGGTCTAAACCAACCTTGCTTGGGATGAAACCCAACCACATCGGATTATCTTATCGCACCTATCTTAGTTAAGTAATATATATTACAAGTTTGAAGGTCTTTCGAGAACGTTAACGCGATGGCTGATTTTGTTTTTTGGGGTCGTAATAAATCCTGGAAAACAAAATCAGCCTACGAACTTGTCCTAGCCGTTTGAGGCTCAAACCTTACAGGTTCATTGAGAAAAATGTACCGATGAGATAAGTTCGATGTGGTTGGGTTTCATCCCAAGCAAGGTTGGTTTAGACCAACCTCGACTTCCACACCCCAAGAGGTCACGAATGCGCCATGAACCCAAAACCAAAACAGCCTAGGACTTATGTCCACTCAATGCTCCTCATACTTTGCATAAATGCCAAGGATGCAAACGTGAAATATATACGATAAGTTCGATATGGTTGGGTTTCATCCCAAGCAAGGTTGGCATTCGCCAACCTCGACTTCCACATCTCAAGAGCGCGCGTCCCTCCTCGCCATCGGATACCTGCGACATGACCTGCGCACACATACTATCATAAGTTTACACATTGATAATGCGAAATTGATAATGCGAAATATGATAAGCGAACTGAAAAATAAAAGTAGACGAGCACTTTGGAAATCCCTGCGTGTATCACAGCAGTCACAGCACCGTTCGCCCCATGAGGCGGCGGAACGTTGAAGAAATTGCGTGTCACTGTAGCTGAAGAATTTTACGATGCAATTGCGGATTGGGATGGGTCAACGAAGAACGAGTGTCACAGTAACGAGTAAGCAGTCACGCAACGGCATCGGCAGCGGCAATGGTGTCCGCGATGTCGATGTGACATGTGTTCACCGTCTGCTGCCGGCGACGTTCATTGTGGTCACTGTCTCACGCGATAGACGCAGCCGTGACATGCAGTCATCAGAAAAGTTGGACAAGTTCCCAGCGCCCGTACCCTGTCCCTATATCGATATGCCATATGCCATGTGCCATATGCCATATGCCATGCCATATGCCATGCCATAGCCATATGCCATTGGTGGAGAGTACCTGTAGGCCATCTGAAATCTGATCGTTCGATTTATATCTCATCATTCGTTTTATATAGGGCTCTATTTTATTACAAGAGGTAGTTATAGAAGGCACGTCAGACTACATGCTCTGGACTGTGCCGGAGGCGCAGTCCAGAGCATGTAGTCTGACGTGCCGTCTATAACTAGCTTGTCGCTGGCACGTCTTCGACTCATCACTCGATTGATCGTAGGGCAGTCCTGCTCTCAGAGCTCAAATGGCACTTTTTGCCACGTCACTTTAGTAGGTTCCACGTCACTTTTGTAGTTTTAATGCCTGCTGTCGCTTTTGCACAATGCTCTCGCTGCTGTATTTCAGAATTCAATTATTACATTTTTTACAATTTATACAAACGGTTAACGTTATATTCCAGCGTTTCCCCCATTACGACCGTATTACATCGTTTCCCCCATTACGACCGTGGTTTATATATTCACCGCTTCCCATTTCGTTTTTGCAATTTGGTTTTGCAATTTGGTTTTCTAATCAGCTGCGGCTACATAGCCCAGCTTGCATGACACATATGACACATATGTGAATGGAACCCGGCCGGTGCACTGCGTGTGGAATTACAAAAAATAATAATACGACATATCCAGAAGTGCCAAAAATCAAGGACTCCCGTCAGACAGGAATCAGGGTCCCACGACCCGACTGCCGACCCCAGCCTTCTGCATGCGGGCACATGCCCCTCGTGCCAAAGGACTGAGGCCTGCAAATACTATCATTACCCTAAAGAGTACAGACTATGGACCTAAAATGCTGAGCTAGGGCTGAAACCCTCAAAAAGCATAATTACCCGCTCCAGCACAGAGTCAGGCATGACAGCAATAGCAAAGCCATCACCTAGCAAAGCCTACTGAACAGTGCCTAGATGAGAAGTAGCATGAGGCAGCTTCGCAGCCCCCCACCGAAGGATCACTATAGCTACCTCTCATCACAGCGGTCGGCACTGAACAGGCACAGGTCCTAGTCTCCTCTACCTACACTCTAATGAGCCGACTGCCCCTCCGCGGGCCGGATCTGCACGGCCTCCAGCTCAGAGCCCAGCTGCTCCAGGTCCTCCAAGTCCTGCAGCTCCTGCACTGAAAGCGGCCTCTCCTCATCCGTACCTGAAGCACAAGGGAGGGCGGGTGGGAAAGTCCACACAATCACAATAACACGGCAAGAGGCCGGCACAGTCCGTAGCTGGCCTCTTAAGGCCTCCGACTGATCAGAAAACCTCAGTTTTCAGATATGCTCCGTATGACAGTCATACTGCCTATCATACTACACTGATCAGAAAACCATCAGTGTCAGGGTCATGACCGATGACATATGTGTCATACATGTCATACGTGTCATACCTGTCAGACATGTCATACCATGTCATGTCATGTCAGTCGGTCGTGTCATATATTATTATGACAGTCGGTCGAGTCATATATTATTATGACAGTCGTCAGTACGGTCGACCATGATTGTACCTGTCGTCAGATGATAATGTCACATCATCTGTCATTATTCAAGGAAAGACTTGAATGACCCTGTCATCGAGAGTTCGTATGTCGAACTCGAAGACGGCAAAGCAAGATACATCTTGAACATCAAGAACCATCTTGGCTTTAAGCATGTGCGGAACACGCATGCACAGTATGAACGAACTATTCGTTATCACAATACTGGTCGTTCAACCTACGTCTCGGGTTCACAACCCAATGGCGGTACTATCTATGATGATAGGAGACGTAAGGTATAAGATGAGGAAGCGTTGGGCTTCAAGCAGATCTTCACTCAGAGACTGCACTCATCACCCGCTATTTCTTACACTCGCGTTGCTGTCCAACTTCGCGGTGGTAACTTGTATATTGATAATATATTCACGGCCTGTTCATCTCGCCGTATCATATGGTATTCTCCTAAAACTCGTCAAGGCACGAAAAGAGAACTCAAGTGAGTGCAGCGTCAGAGATAGTATATATCATATTGTTCGCAGGTTTGCAGGTGGGCGCATAAGCGACAGCGCTCGCAGTGATATTGAATATCTGCAACTCGAATAATATACGCTTGCATATCGTCAGCACACGGATTGCGCGAGGAGATTTTTCATCGCGAACATATTCGCAACTGACAGCATCCGCAGAGAAGTCGTCTTGATTTTATAAGCGACAAGGTGTGCGCACAGTGTACGGAACGCATGCAAATGATGTCAAAATTCGCAGGAATGTCACTTTATGCGAGATTCAGATGCGCGAACGAAAAATGATCGTCAGCACATATGATTTTCATCAACTGCGACTGGACGCACGAAATTTCGTTTAACAGCGCGCTCGCATTCGTTCATGCGACGTACATCAGCGATCATCAGTATGCGACGTACATCAGCAATCGATTTTCGCAAATGCTCGTATGATGATTTTAGTTCGTCAGCGCGATATGCACTGATGTGATGCTCGTGTGCGCGAAGTGCGCGTCAGCGCGATCTCATGATTCATCTTATGCAATGGACGCACGTTTTTAGGGCGCATGATTCCTAACGTGTCTTTATGCAGCGATACATATAAAATGTGTACGCGCGTCAGTATCCTCTGCAGAATGATTGTATACTTGCAAGGATGCTGTGGACGCATGATCACCATACTGCTGTGGACGCATGATCACCATACTGCTGTGGACGCATGATCACCATACTGCTGTGGACGCATGGTCACTATATTGCTGTGAATGTATGATCACCATACTGCAACAATTCACACTATGTTCTGATGACTGCATCAATATTTCTAATGCTGATGATTAGAGTACAGCATTTCATACTTATCTGAAGTATAGTGTGCAAAATGTTTATTTGAGCATACACTAACTTACAGCACATATTATTTGCAGCATCTGAGTATATGTACATCATGAATGACTGCCACACTGTAAGTTGTACATGCATTAGGATAACAAATGTTCTAAATGATCCAACTTGCTAGAATCTGCTTATCGGACTGTCACAGTATGACAGTCTGATATGACAGTTCTGGTATATCACACTCGTGACACCGTGTCTCACAGCTCGCAAGCCACTCACTGCTATATTATGCTATCTGAATAATCATATTGAGCTTTTTGTCCAAACCGTTTTCCGTGTGCCTACCGCAGCCTTTCCGCTAGCTGCGTTTAGTCATTTCTAGTAGGTTATGGGCTAACCTTACGCTTTCCTACTGCTTATTTTATGTTCTTATTGTTGTAGGATTTTAGCGTTCTGATCGGGGGGGGTTGTTCCCCCCCACACTCTTTCAACGGAATTGACTTGCGCTATCTGGTTGCGCACACGTAGTGGAGATGGACAACGACGAAGGTTTTGTCGTGAGTTTACGGATTTAAACTCTCAGTTTTCTTATCTCTTGGCGGTATCTTATTTTGCTGGGTTGCTCGACGGATGTCCCCTTGCGTATTTTCGTTGTCGTGCCTTCTCAGCTCTCAACGGAATGGACGCGCTCCGGGTATTTTCGATATTTACATTGCGGGCTTGGGGCCTCGTTCCCGCCAGTATTTTGTGATCGGGCAGCTTATTACCGTTGGGATTGGTGGTGCTTGGGGTCTATTCTTTGGCCCAAGCTACTTTTCACGTCTCGCGGCCGAAATTATGATATTCGAGCCGTACTTTGGGACGCTCCGGACATTTTTCGTTATTTGTCTTGAGCGCGTTACGGTACGGCACGTTCGCACTTTAGAAACTTTTATGACAACGGGGATTATTTATTTTGTCCTTGGCGCGACACCACAACTCTCATTAGGTGGTGGTGCTTCGTGCTTGATGGGCTGTATTCCATGGACGTTAACTTCAACGATATTTCACTGGTTGATTATATTCGTGTATCAGTGTGCAGAGTTTTGTTGGCGGCGAGTTGTTTCTCGTGAAGTTTACTACGACGAATGCTGACGGCGTGTTCTTTCTTCTCTTCTTCTGACGGGAACCCTACTTGCTAGTTTGGCCATGATTGGCTAAAGGGCCGCTCGGAGAGGTGGTGCGTGTTTGCGCGTTTGGGTGTTGGTGGCATTATGAGATGAGCAGCTTGCGGTAACAACTTTGGGCCGCGGCTGTGGGGTACCGGCTTGGATTGGGTTTACTTGTTGCAATGTTCAATTTCGATTTTCCGCAGGCTCTGATCACGCTTGCTGCCGGAATTTGGGCTGGTGGCCTTGGCACCTTTGACCTCAACGACATCTTCCTTTCCCCCTCGCTTGCATGGCTCGGCTGTTCTATACGTGTATGTGACGTCACATTTTTTTCCGCCACTCTACCCAAACGTGCTGCAGCGTACCGCCTCCCCTCAGGCTTATCTAGAGATGGGAATGCTTACGAGATCGAATCTTTTGGCTAGCATCGTGCAGTAGTATCCGCCTAGCATGGGGTCATCCCCTCTAGCTTAACTTAGCGGTTTTTCATTATTCTGCTGACCATGTTACACTGTTATTAAACTTTGGGTCCTAGTAGCAGTAACTAGGGATCCCGCAGTTTAGGTGGTGTGCTGTGAACATGGTGTCACCTCGTGTGAGGTGGTGTGCTAGAATCTGCTTATCGGACTGTCACAGTATGACAGTCTGATATGACAGTTCTGGTATATCACACTCGTGACACCGTGTCTCACAGCTCGCAAGCCACTCACTGCTATATTATGCTATCTGAATAATCATATTGAGCTTTTTGTCCAAACCGTTTTCCGTGTGCCTACCGCAGCCTTTCCGCTAGCTGCGTTTAGTCATTTCTAGTACAACTTGATCACGGTAACAGTTGGAATAGATGTGCACAAAGCATTCATATTGCAGTGCATGCTAACTATATTAGAACCCATACAGTATAAGGTGCCTGTTCATTAATCTTAACACAGTAATTAGCTCAATGTGACCCGGTGGAGTCGAGATACTCCTCGGACAACATATTGTTCTACTGTGGATTACTGAAAGGATACTCACCGGAGCTGTAGGTGAAATATACCCAGCAACTCATTTTGTAAATGAGATTATTTTGGAATTACAATTACTCCTAAACTTAATATATCATGCTAGATGTATTCAGTGCATGGTATGCTGATAATCCTGCATGATGAACTGTCTGGAAATGTTGTAATGTCCAGAAGTTATCTTACTGCAAAGTGTGTAGAAGTGAACACACACACTAACAAAAAAGTGCTAATCAGTAAGCACTGCATGCATGCACACACATTGCATTGTATGTATTAATATTCACTGATTCAAAGTGAATTGATTAACTTAATTATCTATCATGTATATGATAATGTAGATACCACTTTCCAAACACATGTGCGTGGAAAGTGTCAGCGATTGTGATAGATATGGGAACAGATAAATCAACATGCTGTAGGGCTGGATGGAGTTATCTCCAGACCCGAAGGCAAGATACTGCACCCATGCAACAGCTGGTAACTGTTGGGTGCGGTCCACTCGTCATTCACATGGGATGGAACCCTCGAGTGGACCATGTACGCTGGTGTCCTTGAGCACCCTATCCATGTTCGAAGCCACTATGCCCCCGCTTTCATAATTCTCACGCCACCAGCTGAGTCTTTGTGAGTTGTCGCCATCTAGACATGCGGGAATGATGTCCCACAATGTCTCCCAGTCAGGAGGTGTATCCCTCAGGGCTTTCTTTTGCTCTTCAGTGAGACTGGCGCTCGTCACGGACCTGAGCCTCTTCCTGATGTTGGCGTTGTGCTGGCGCCTGAAGTTTTCGCACATGAGGGCGAAGTCCCTCAAGAACTTCGGCCGGTCTTCTTCCTTGGTGCCCGTATATGTGGGCAAAGTGCCAAGGGAAAGGCGAGTGGAGTCGCTGTAATCCATCTCTTCCTCAAATATCACCGTAGGCTCCCGGGCCTCAGCCTCGGGCTGTCCTCCGCTGGCTGCTGACTGTTCTTCCAGCTCGGGAAAATGCTGGCTCACTCGTGCCGCTCTCTGGGTACGTCTCTCGGCTCGTTGCTGCTTCTGGAGGTCAGTAGTTGACTCCGTTGCTAATTTCCCGGTAGTGGGAAGGTGCCAAGGTGAAAGCCCTTTTCACTCCACACTTCCAAGCTTACCAGTACGGATGAATCCATCCCTGGCCTCACCTTTTAGTGCTTTGCTCTAAGTGACAGTCACTGCAAGGCTATACTCGCTCATAAATGAGGTGGTGAGTCTCGTGGGTGATGTGACCCCTGCTCTGCTCCACTCCTTCAAATTTGCCAACACAGATAATTCTGCTCCTAGTCTCGCTGGCCAGTGCTAGGCGCACCGCCATGAGGCAGCAGCTCTCGCTGTGCTGTCTCGGGCTGCGTGACGCGCCGCTGCCCCGCCAGGCACACCAGACGCATGGTGCCTGGGAGTAGCGCGCAGCGTGTGCACCGCGTCCAGGCGCATCGGGCCTCCTTGCAGAGGTTGATGCGCGTGCCTGGGAGCAGCACACCGCGCACGCATGCCCCGCTGCCGAGCGCGGAGCGCGGCACCCACACTCGGGGTGCTGATGAGGCCGGCGAGCCCCAAGCTCCGGGCGAGTGCACCCGTCTCGACGGGACGCATTGCCACGCGCCTGCAAGGAGGCCCACCCTTGCATGCGTGTCGCCACGAGGTGAGCACACCGAGGTGCTCACCCGCGCCCTCCCTTTAGGGCCACCGAGAGAGTAGCGTCCGGGAGCGGACCGCTTTTCTTTTGGGGGGGAGAGAGCGCGCCGCGAGTGGCAGATGGCAGCCACCGCGAGCGCGCCAGGCGCACCGCCATGAGGCAGCAGCTCTCCCTACAGATCTGCAACCCTTGGGAAAGCTTTCCATAGGCATGGAAACGGGTGAAAACCCTATGGAAAAGCCCTATGGAAAAGGGAAAATGGATACTGGAGGTTATCTCGAAAACAAAAATTTTGAGTTTCCATCCCTATACTCACCCTTGGGAAGGTTTTCATTATTTTCCAGGGCATTCCATAGGGTGATTGTGCTTTCCATAGGGTTTTCCAAGGCATTCCATAGGGATGATTGTGGCGTCCATACCTATGGAACGTTTTCCATAGGGATGGAAGGAATCGTATGGAAAATATCGTATGGAAAACCCTATGGAAACCCAATGGAAAGTCCTGGAATATCAAGCGCTTTCCGTACCTATGTCATCCCTATAGCCTTCCTATGGAAAGCCGTATGGAAAACCCTGTGGAAAAACACACGGATCTGTTCCATCCCTATGATAACCCTATGCTGGTCCTATGGAACCTAATAGGTCATACCTATGGAAATCTTTTCCCCAGGCATGGTACCCCTTGGGAAACTTGTTTCCATACGGACGGTGTACCTATGGAAGCGAATTCCATAGGCGTAGTATCCCTTGGGAAGCAATCTTCCATACGGTCGATATACCTATGGAACATTTTCCACAGGTATGGTATCCCCTGGGAAAGATCCTTCCATACGGACATTATGCGTACGGAAGACGGGCCCATACACTTAGCGTCCCTTGGGAAATAGGTTTCCATACGGCCGACATACTTATGGAAAGGTTTTCCACTGGGTGGCTCACCTTTGGGAAAGATTGTTCCATAGGATGGCTATACCTATGGAAACACAATTCCATACGTGCTGTATACTTATGGAAAGGTATTCCATACGGATATTATACGTATGATTCCGTTAACAGCATCAGGAGTATACCTATGGAAACGCTTTCCGTAGGGTGACCTGCCCTATGGAATTCATATTCCATACGGTTATTATACTTATGGAGAGCATTTTCCACAGGTGTACTATACCTACGGAAAGCTTTTTCCCCAGGGATACCATGCGTATGAAAACCGTATATTATAGGTATGGAAAACATCTTTCCCTACGTATGTTATCCGTATGGAAACTATTTACTATAGGCATAGTATAGGTATGGAACCAGTAGATATATATGGTTTCCATAGGCACGATATAGGGATAATATCGGGATGCTATACGTATGGAACTTAATTAATATTTACTTTCCATAGGCACAGTAGTGGGGCAGTATAGGGATACTGTACGTGTAGCACTGACTGTGTAGCATACATATTGCACATTAGCAACATGCAGTGTGTTCACTATGTTTCCACTGTGCGAGATAAACAAAATACTCGAGCATCTTTACTACGATTAACATGTATCTAGCTAGGCAGAAAGGAATACGAATGGGACTATCAAATTTTATCATACCAACGAATACACAAAATTATGTTCTACTCGTGCACTTTCTATTTACAATACGCAAAATAATGTTCTTCTCGTGCTCTTTCTATTTACAAGATGCCAACCTAAACGTTGACGTTGTACTCGAGGCCGTCGATTTTCTCCATCTCGCTTCGCTCCAAAACAACCGATCTAAAATGGAAAGTAAAGAGCCAACACTTAGTAAAAAAGCGGAAACGCACAAAAGAATATTCTATTGAAAACATAAAGGACTTATCAACCTAGAATGTTTGAAGGGATGCTTGAAGTTGACGTTGTACTCGAGGCGGTCGATTTCCTCCATTTCGCCCTCCTCGAAAACAGCCAATCTGAAAAGGAAAGTAAAGAGCCAACACTTAGTAAAAAGCGGAAACGCACAAATTAAACCTTTATTGAAAACATAATTAACAACCGAGCAACCTCAAATAAATGCGAATATGAACGCGAGATGAAAACCTAATATGACTTCGCCACGCGAACGTTTTCAGCGGATCTGAAAAACGAAACCAACCAACTAACGTTTAGTAAAGAAGAAAGAAATTAGCAGTCGTCAACGAAAGAAGCAAAGGAAAGTAAAGGGGGGATGTGGAGTGAGTTGGATTTGAACCAACTATTTCGAGTGCAAAGGACTCGCGGGAATTTCCCGTTCACTCCTAGTCAAAGTTTCACGCATGCCAAGTATGAGCGCGAAGCACACACAAAATAATACACACGCATAACCAAAACATGCACTGCAAACCAGTGCCATATTGCAACCTGTGAGAATTAAAAATATCACAGCACGCAACTCACTGGCGAGGCTGCTGCAACATTGCTGACGGCGAACTGTGAAGAGTGCAATAACGTGAGTTTGAACTTGACCGTTCAGAAAAATCGAAGTGCTCAAAAACTTTGCCGTTCAGAAGTCACATCGGATCGACTCGTCATGCGACTTGCGAGCACGATCGACGATGACGACGATGATGACGATGCGATGTCTCAGACTCTCAGTCCGATTCTATGGATTGGTGTCACGTCACGTCACGGTGCGTCGGCCGTCGACGACTGTCACCAGTTTATAGAATGAACTTTTTCCATTAAGCCCTCCCCGACATGACGTAGATTCCCAATCGTAGGAAATATTCCTCCACATCAGAAATCGGAAAGACCGTGCGATTTTTCATCTGACCGGTGTGGTAAGCCTACTATCCCACCGTTGAGCGTTGACCCGGAAGGACCCTTTGAAACATGCGTCGGGCTGCTGTCCGCACATGAATTTTGGCAATTACTTTGCAAATTTCGCAACATGTATCACAACATTTTAAACATGTATTCACTGTGATATATGTGCGTCGTTTGACACTCGAAACGTAGCGAAAGAAGCCGTACTTCGCGTTTTAGGATGCTCGCCGGGAGTGAGTACCCTTGCGGTACTAAACGATTGCGTAGCGAGATGTACAGAGATGAGTCTCCGCCAAGTTGTCACGCAAATTTAACTTAAGTTAACGTTGCGTGATAGCGCGTTTGGCGTTATTCCATCCGTATTCGCGGATGTGAGCAAGCCGCGAAGGGGGTTCGCATTGCGGACTTCAAACGCGTTTTGGGCATCCGCGTTTCTGCGGATGCTCAAGACAGCGACTGAAACTAACTTCATTACATACTTATAAAGTGTTGGAGAGAGTTGCACGCTGTTCGAACACTCATAAGTTTGAGACTGCAAAACGTTTGTTCCAATTGTCCCGTTTATAGCGGTACAATGATGAAAACGTGCGGGGATCTTTACGCACGCGCTCATCATGTCCAATAAAAAAGTTCACTACGGAAAACACAATGAAAAGTATCATTACGAAGTTATAGGTCTTATAACTTCGGAATAATATCATAATCATAGGCTCACCGTAGCAGAAATATCAAGTTATTTCTTTGAAAGCGGTGCTTGGGACGCAACATCAGGCTGAAAAACAGAAAAGGCGAGAGTAGTTTCTCCGACGTGGCACGTAGATTTAGTCGGCAGAGAGTCGTCTCTCTCGAAAGCCGTCAAAAAATCACGGCCTCCATTAGATCGAAGGATGCACAGAGCAAGGTCTGACCGAAAGTCGACGAAAGATGCTTCATGTCACGAGATGTCACGGCCAAACTATTCCGTCGACTCCAAAAACTCGGAAATGTTGGAGCGTGACATTGCCTGACATGCCCGTCGGCAGACGTCGACTTCCGTCGCCGCAGCCAATCAGCTTGCTGTGATCAAAAAACTGCCGACGCCGACTACAGTCGGGTAACCTGACACCAAACCATAGAATCAGCCTCAGTGACATTGCATCGGAGATAATCGACTTATAAAATTTAAACTGGGATTAAATGTAATCAACCCTTCGTAATGGTCTAGAGGTGGCCGTCGTTCTCAGTCTCAATCGAACCTATGAGATCCCGATTTTTTTTGAAGTTCCAGAAATAAAATCTCGACTAGCCAAAATTGCGCATACAGGCCGCAATTTTGTTTTTTTGCCCCCCTCGTCAGTGAACAAATGGTTTGTTTTCTTGGGGGCGATCGAACAGGCTCATTTTATTTGGGGGGTTTTTGGCGGCGGTAGGGGGTCTTCCATAGGGGTTTCCATAGGGATAGGCTCTGGATTTCCCATAGGGCACACCACTTTTTCCACAGGCTCCGGATTTTCCATATGGTACATTGGTGATGTTTTTTAACCTGTTTCCAGGCCATTCCACAGGTATGGACGCCACTATCATAGGGATGATCTCTGTGGCATTCCTTAACAGTGTAATTCTGCATTTTCCATAGGCATTTTCCAAGGGCGAGCGTAGGGCTGTTATAGGGTCCAAAAAAATCCTGTTTTAACCTGCCCTATTTTTCATTTTTTTGATTCCATCCCTATAAATTACCTATGGAATCCCGAAAATGGGGTGAGCCAACCTATGATCCCCCTGTGGAAACGATTTCCATTGGGGCCTGTGGAAAATTTTCCAGAGCCATTCCACACGATTTTCAGATAGGGGATTTAAAAGTGTCCTATGGAAAGGTTTTTGCCCTATGGAAAGCCAATGGAAATGCGTTCCCATAGGTTTTACATAGGGTTTTTCCATCCCTGTGTAATTATTTCCAGCCCTACGGACGCCACTATTACAGGGTTAACACCTCGACCGTTCATAGAATATCAACCCAATATCCCTATGGAAAATTCAAGTTATTTCCCCATAGGTTGTATAGTGCTGGAAACAGCAGCTCAGGCAGTGGGGACCCGCTGCCGACGGTGAAACATGCTCATGCATGCTCATGTATGCTCACGTAAGCGGGTCTCGCAGCAAGATTGGTAGGCACGTGGCTAGCTGCGCCTATGCCTGTGACCACGGCGCCTTGCCCGACGCAGCACGTACGTACACCTTACAAACGTTGTAACCACATCGTGTCGCACCTTGTACACCTGTTTAAAGGCGTTTAAGATGCTCATGCATGATCATGCATGCTCATGTATGATCATGCATGCTCATGTATGCTCACTTAAGCGGGTCTCTTAGCAAGATTGGTAGGCATGTTGCTAGCTGCGCCTATGCCTGTGACCACGCCTTGCCCGACGCGGCAGGTACGCGCATGTTATCAACGTTGTAACCACATTGGCTCTCGCACCTTGTACACCTGTTTAAAGGCGTTTAAGATGCTCACGCATGCTCATGTACGCTCATGCATGCTCATGTATGCTCACGTAAGCGGGTCTCGCAGCAAGATTGGTAGGCATGTGGCTAGCTTCGCCTATGCATGTGACCACGCCTTGCCCGACGCAACATGTACGCTTATGTTATCAATGTTGTAACCACATCGTGTCGCACCTTGTACACCTGTTTAAAGGCGTTTACGATGCTCACGCATGCTCATGTATGCTCATGCATGCTCATGCATGCTCATGCATGCTCATGTATGCTCACGTAAGCGGGTCTCGCAGCAAGATTGGTAGGCATGTGGCTAGCCACGCCTATGCCGGTGACCACGCCTTGCCCGATGCAGCACGTACGCGCACCTTATCAACGTTGTAGCTACATCGTGTCGCACCTTGTACACCTGTATAAAGGCGTTTAAGATGCTCATGTATGCTCATGTATGCTCATGTATGCTCATGTATGCTCACGTAATCGGATCTCTTAGCGAGATTGACAGGCATGTGGCTAGCTACGCCTATGCCTGTGACCACGCCTTGCCCGATGCAGCACGTACGCGCATGTTATCAATGTTGTAACCACATCGTATCGCACCTTGTTCATTTGTTTGAAGGCGTTTAAGATGCTCATGTATGCTCATGCATGCTCATGTATGCTCACGGAAGCGGGTCTCGCAACATGATTGATAGGCATGTGGCTAGATGCGCCTATGCTTATGACCACGCCTTGCCTGACGCAACACGTACGCGCACGTTATCAATGTTGTAACCACATCGGCTCTCGCACCTTGTACACCTGTTTAAACAAAGGTGTTTAAGATGCTTACGCATGCTCATGTATGCTCATGCATGCTCATGTATGCTCACGTAAGCGGGTCTCGCAGCAAGATTGGTAGGCACGTGGCTAGCTGCGCCTATGCCTGTGACCACGGCGCCTTGCCCGACGCAGCACGTACGTACACCTTAACAACGTTGTAACCACAGCGTGTCGCACCTTGTACACCTGTTTAAAGGCGTTTAAGATGCTCATGCATGATCATGCATGCTCATGTATGATCATGCATGCTCATGTATGCTCACTTAAGCGGGTCTCTTAGCAAGATTGGTAGGCATGTTGCTAGCTGCGCCTATGCCTGTGACCACGCCTTGCCCGACGCGGCAGGTACGCGCATGTTATCAACGTTGTAACCACATCGGCTCTCGCACCTTGTTCATTTGTTTGAAGGCGTTTAAGATGCTCACGCATGCTCATGTATGCTCATGCATGCTCATGTATGCTCACGTAAGCGGGTCTCGCAACAAGATTGATAGGCATGTGGCTAGCTGCGCCTATGCTTATGACCACGCCTTGCCTGACGTAGCACGTACGCACACGTTATCAACGTTGTAACCACATCGTGTCACACCTTGTACACCTGTTTGAAGTCGTTTAAGATGCTCACGCATGCTCATGCATGCTCATGCATACTCATGTATGCTCACGTAAGCGGGTCTGGCAGCAAGATTGATAGGCATGTGGCTAGCTGCGCCTATGCCTGTGGCCACGGCGCCTTGCTCAACGCAGCACGTACGCGCACCTTAACAACGTTGTAACCACACCGTGTCGCACCATGTACATTTGGTTAAAGGCGTTTAAGATGCCCGTGCATGCTCATGCATGCTCATGTATGCTCATGCATATTCATGTATGCTCACTTAAGCGGGTCTCGCAGCAAGATGGGTAGGCATGTGGCTAGCTACGCCTATGCATGTGACCACGCCTTGCCCGACGCAACATGTACGCTTATGTTATCAATGTTGTAACCACATCGTGTCGCACCTTGTACACCTGTTTGAAGGCGTTTAAGATGCTTATGCATGCTCATGTATGCTCATGCATGCTCATGTATGCTCACGTAAGCGGGTCTCGCAGCAAGATTGATAGGCGTGTGGCTAGCTGCGCCTATGCTTATGACCACGCCTTGCCTGACGTAGCACGTTCGCGCATGTTATCAATGTTGTAACCACATCGTGTCGCACCTTGTAAACCTGTTTAAAGGCGTTTACGATGCTCACGCATGCTCATGTATGCTCATGCATGCTCATGTATGCTCATGCATGCTCATGTATGCTCACGTAAGCGGGTCTCTTAGCAAGATTGGTAGGCATGTGGCTAGCCACGCCTATGCCGGTGACCACGCTTTGCCCGATGCAGCACGTACGCGCACCTTATCAACGTTGTAGCTACATCGTAGCGCACCTTGTACACCTGTATAAAGGCGTTTACGATGCTCATGTATGCTCATGTATGCTTATGTATGCTCATGTATGCTCATGTATGCTCACGGAATCGGATCTCTTAGCGAGATTGACAGGCACGTGGCTAGCTACGCCTATGCCTGTGACCACGCCTTGCCCGATGCAGCACGTACGCGCATGTTATCAATGTTGTAACCACATCGTGTCGCACCTTGTACACCTATATAAAGGCGTTTAAGATGCTCATGCATGATCATGCATGCTCATGTATGATCATGCATGCTCATGTATGCTCACTTAAGCGGGTCTCTTAGCAAGATTGGTAGGCATGTTGCTAGCTGCGCCTATGCCTGTGACCACGCCTTGCCCGACGCGGCAGGTACGCGCATGTTATCAACGTTGTAATCACATTGGCTCTCGCACCTTGTACACCTGTTTAAAGGCGTTTACGATGCTCACGCATGCTCATGTACGCTCATGCATGCTCATGTATGCTCACGTAAGCGGGTCTCGCAGCAAGATTGGTAGGCATGTGGCTAGCTTCGCCTATGCTTGTGACCACGCCTTGCTCGATGCAACACGTACGCACACGTTATCAATGTTGTAACCACATCGTGTCGCACCTTGTACACCTGTTTAAAGGCGTTTACGATGCTCACGCATGCTCATGTATGCTCATGCATGCTTATGTATGCTCATGCATGCTCATGTATGCTCACGTAAGCGGGTCTCTTAGCAAGATTGGTAGGCATGTGGCTAGCCACGCCTATGCCGGTGACCACGCTTTGCCCGATGCAGCACGTACGCGCACCTTATCAACGTTGTAGCTACATCGTAGCGCACCTTGTACACCTGTATAAAGGCGTTTAAGATGCTCATGTATGCTTATGTATGCTCATGCATGCTCATGTATGCTCACGGAATCGGATCTCTTAGCGAGATTGACAGGCACGTGGCTAGCTACGCCTATGCCTGTGACCACGCCTTGCCCGACGCGGCAGGTACGCGCATGTTATCAACGTTGTAACCACATCGTGTCGCACCTTGTACACCTGTATAAAGGCGTTTAAGATGCTCATGCATGATCATGCATGCTCATGTATGATCATGCATGCTCATGTATGCTCACTTAAGCGGGTCTCTTAGCAAGATTGGTAGGCATGTTGCTAGCTGCGCCTATGCCTATGCTCATGTATGCTCACGTAAGCGGGTCTCGCAGCAAGATTGGTAGGCATGTGGCTAGCTTCGCCTATGCTTGTGACGACGCTTTGCCCGACGCGGCAGGTACGCTTACGTTATCAACGTTGTAACCACATCGTGTCGCACCTTGTACACCTGTTTAAAGGCGTTTAAGATGCTCATGTATGCTCATGTATGCTCATGTATGCTCACGTAATCGGGTCTCACAGCAAGATTGATAGGCATTTGGCTAGCTACGCCTATGCTTGTGACCACGCCTTGCCCGACGCAACACCTACGCGCACGTTATCAATGTTGTAACCACATCGTGTCGCACCTTGTAAGCCTGTTCAAAGGCGTTTACGATGCTCATGTATGCTCATGTATGCTCATGCATGCTCGTGTATGCTCATGCATGCTCATGTATGCTCACGTAAGCGGGTCTCGCAGCAAGATTGGTAGGCATGTGGCTAGCTGCGCCTATGCCTGTGACCACGGCGCCTTGCCCGACGCAGCACGTACGCGCACCTTAACAACGTCGTAACCACATCGTGTCGCACCTTGTACACTTGTTTAAAGGCGTTTAAGATGCTCATGCATGATCATGCATGCTCATGTATGCTCATGCATGCTCATGTATGCTCTCTTAAGCGGGTCTCGCAGCAAGATTGGTAGGCATGTTGCTAGCTGCGCCTATGCCTGTGACCACGCCTTGCCCGACGCGGCAGGTACGCGCATGTTATCAACGTTGTAACCACATCGTGTCGCACCTTGTACACCTGTTTAAAGGCGTTTAAGATGCTCATGCATGCTCATGCATACGCTCATGCATGCTCATGTATGCTCACGTAAGCGGGTCTCGCAGCAAGATTGGTAGGCATGTGGCTAGCTTCGCCTATGCTGTGACCACGCCTTGCCCGATGCAACACGTACGCACACGTTATCAATGTTGTAACCATCGTGTCGCACCTTGTGCACCTGTTTAAAGGCGTTTACGATGCTCACGCATGCTCATGTATGCTCATGCATGCTCATGTATGCTCATGCATGCTCATGTATGCTCACGTAAGCAGGTCTCTTAGCAAGATTGGTAGGCATGTGGCTAGCCACGCCTATGCCGGTGACCACGCTTTGCCCGATGCAGCACGTACGCGCACCTTATCAACGTTGTAGCTACATCGTAGCGCACCTTGTACACCTGTATAAAGGCGTTTACGATGCTCATGTATGCTCATGTATGCTCACGTAATCGGATCTCTTAGCGAGATTGACAGGCACGTGGCTAGCTACGCCTATGCCTGTGACCACGCCTTGCCCGATGCAGCACGTGCGCGCATGTTATCAAAGTTGTAACCACATCGTGTCGCACCTTGTACACCTGTATAAAGGCGTTTAAGATGCTCATGCATGATCATGCATGCTCATGTATGCTCATGCATGCTCATGTATGCTCACTTAAGCGGGTCTCTTAGCAAGATTGGTAGGCATGTTGCTAGCTGCGCCTATGCCTGTGACCACGCCTTGCCCGACGCGGCAGGTACGCGCATGTTATCAACGTTGTAATCACATTGGCTCTCGCACCTTGTACACCTGTATAAAGGCGTTTAAGATGCTCACGCATGCTCATGTACGCTCATGCATGCTCATGTATGCTCACGGAAGCGGGTCTCGCAGCAAGATTGGTAGGCATGTGGCTAGCTTCGCCTATGCTTGTGACCACGCCTTGCCCGACGCAACACGTACGCACACGTTATCAATGTTGTAACCACAACGTGTCGCACCTTGTACACCTGTTTAAAGGCGTTTACGATGCTCACGCATGCTCATGTATGCTCATGCATGCTCATGTATGCTCACGTAAGCGGGTCTCTTAGCAAGATTGGTAGGCATGTGGCTAGCCACGCCTATGCCGGTGACCACGCCTTGCCCGATGCAGCACGTACGCGCACCTTATCAACGTTGTTGCTACATCGTAGCGCACCTTGTACACCTGTATAAAGGCGTTTAAGATGCTGATGTATGCTCATGTAGGCATGTGGCTAGCTGCGCCTATGCCTGTGACCACGCCTTGCCCGACGCGGCAGGTACGCGCATGTTATCAATGTTGTAACCACATCGTGTCGCACCTTGTACACCTGTTTAAAGGCGTTAACGATGCTCATGTATGCTCATGTATGCTCATGTGTGCTCATGTATGCTCACGTAAGCGGGTCTCGCGACAAAATTGATAGGCATGTGGCTAGATGCGCCTATGCTTATGACCACGCCTTGCCTTGCCCGACGCGGCAGGTACGCGCATGTTATCACCGTTGTAACCACATCGTGTCGCACCTTGTACACCTGTTTAAAGGCGTTTAAGATGCTCACGCATGCTCATGTATGCTCATGTATGCTCACGTAAGCGGGTCTCGCAGCAAGATTGGTAGGCATGTGGCTAGCTTCGCCTATGCTTGTGACCACGCTTTGCCCGACGCGGCAGGTACGCTTACGTTATCAATGTTGTAACCACATCGTGTCGCACCTTGTACACCTGTTTAAAGGCGTTTAAGATGCTCAAAAGTACAGTTAAATTTGATCTTTTGCCAGCAAAATATTGGATGATGTGTCGACATTTAGGCATCTACCATCTAGCGTAGGCAACCAGCGCAGGCACGATATAACACTCTCAACAAATCTGACGCGAGTGGCGCTATCCACGTTGCGGCCCTCCGCCGCCCCCCGTCCGGACAAGTGGCGCGTCGCACGCACCCTGCGGACATGTGACCGATTTTCAGCACCCCACCTCCCCAGCGGACACTGTCACCTGTCGACCCCACCCCCCCAGCGGACAACAAGACCTCTCGACCCCACCCACCCAGCGGACAAAAAATGGAAATCCTACCCCCCCCTGCGACAATAAATGGAGCACCTAAGCCTGTTCAAAGGCGTTTACGATGCTCATGTAGGCTCATGTATGCTCATGCATGCTCGTGTATGCTCATGCATGCTCATGTATGCTCACGTAAGCGGGTCTCGCAGCAAGATTGGTAGGCATGTGGCTAGCTGCGCCTATGCTTGTGACCACGGCGCCTTGCCCGACGCAGCACGTACGCGCACCTTAACAACGTTGTAACCACATCGTGTCGCACCTTGTACACTTGTTTAAAGGCGTTTAAGATGCTCATGCATGATCATGCATGCTCATGTATGCTCATGCGCGGGTCTCGCAGCAAGATTGGTAGGCATGTGGCTAGCTTCGCCTATGCTTGTGACCACGCTTTGCCCGACGCGGCAGGTACGCTTACGTTATCAACGTTGTAACCACATCGTGTCGCACCTTGTACACCTGTTTAAAGGCGTTTAAGATGCTCATGTATGCTCATGTATGCTCATGTATGCTCACGTAATCGGGTCTCACAGCAAGATTGGTAGGCATTTGGCTAGCTACGCCTATGCTTGTGACCACGCCTTGCCCGACGCAACACGTACGCGCACGTTATCAATGTCGTAACCACATCGTGTCGCACCTTGTAAGCCTGTTCAAAGGCGTTTACGATGCTCATGTATGCTCATGTATGCTCATGCATGCTCGTGTATGCTCATGCATGCTCATGCATGCTCGTGTATGCTCATGCATGCTCATGTATGCTCACGTAAGCGGGTCTCGCAGCAAGATTGGTAGGCATGTGGCTAGCCACGCCTATGCCGGTGACCACGCCTTGCCCGATGCAGCACGTACGCGCACCTTATCAACGTTGTTGCTACATCGTAGCGCACCTTGTACACCTGTATAAAGGCGTTTAAGATGCTGATGTATGCTCATGTAGGCATGTGGCTAGCTGCGCCTATGCCTGTGACCACGCCTTGCCCGACGCGGCAGGTACGCGCATGTTATCAATGTTGTAACCACATCGTGTCGCACCTTGTACACCTGTTTAAAGGCGTTAACGATGCTCATGTATGCTCATGTATGCTCATGTGTGCTCATGTATGCTCACGTAAGCGGGTCTCGCGACAAAATTGATAGGCATGTGGCTAGATGCGCCTATGCTTATGACCACGCCTTGCCTTGCCCGACGCGGCAGGTACGCGCATGTTATCACCGTTGTAACCACATCGTGTCGCACCTTGTACACCTGTTTAAAGGCGTTTAAGATGCTCACGCATGCTCATGTATGCTCATGTATGCTCACGTAAGCGGGTCTCGCAGCAAGATTGGTAGGCATGTGGCTAGCTTCGCCTATGCTTGTGACCACGCTTTGCCCGACGCGGCAGGTACGCTTACGTTATCAATGTTGTAACCACATCGTGTCGCACCTTGTACACCTGTTTAAAGGCGTTTAAGATGCTCAAAAGTACAGTTAAATTTGATCTTTTGCCAGCAAAATATTGGATGATGTGTCGACATTTAGGCATCTACCATCTAGCGTAGGCAACCAGCGCAGGCACGATATAACACTCTCAACAAATCTGACGCGAGTGGCGCTATCCACGTTGCGGCCCTCCGCCGCCCCCCCGCCCGTCCGGACAAGTGGCGCGTCGCACGCACCCTGCGGACATGTGACCGATTTTCAGCACCCCACCTCCCCAGCGGACACTGTCACCTGTCGACCCCACCCCTGACGGACAACAACCTCTCGACCCCACCCACCCACGGCCGGACAAAGTAAATCCTAACCCCCACTGCGCGACAATAAATGGAACAGCCCTAGCTGTTCAAAGGCGTTTACGATGCTCATGTATGCTCATGTATGCTCATGCATGCTCGTGTATGCTCATGTATGCTCATGTATGCTCACGTAAGCGGGTCTCGCAGCAAGATTGGTAGGCATGTGGCTAGCTGCGCCTATGCCTGTGACCACGGCGCCTTGCCCGACGCAGCACGTACGCGCACCTTAACAACGTTGTAACCACATCGTGTCGCACCTTGTACACTTGTTTAAAGGCGTTTAAGATGCTCATGCATGATCATGCATGCTCATGTATGCTCATGCGCGGGTCTCGCAGCAAGATTGGTAGGCATGTGGCTAGCTTCGCCTATGCTTGTGACCACGCTTTGCCCGACGCGGCAGGTACGCTTACGTTATCAACGTTGTAACCACATCGTGTCGCACCTTGTACACCTGTTTAAAGGCGTTTAAGATGCTCATGTATGCTCATGTATGCTCATGTATGCTCACGTAATCGGGTCTCACAGCAAGATTGGTAGGCATTTGGCTAGCTACGCCTATGCTTGTGACCACGCCTTGCCCGACGCAACACGTACGCGCACGTTATCAATGTTGTAACCACATCGTGTCGCACCTTGTAAGCCTGTTCAAAGGCGTTTACGATGCTCATGTATGCTCATGTATGCTCATGCATGCTCGTGTATGCTCATGCATGCTCATGTATGCTCACGTAAGCGGGTCTCGCAGCAAGATTGGTAGGCATGTGGCTAGCTGCGCCTATGCTTGTGACCACGGCGCCTTGCCCGACGCAGCACGTACGCGCACCTTAACAACGTTGTAACCACATCGTGTCGCACCTTGTACACTTGTTTAAAGGCGTTTAAGATGCTCATGCATGATCATGTATGCTCATGCATGCTCATGTATGCTCACTTAAGCGGGTCTCGCAGCAAGATTGGTAGGCATGTTGCTAGCTGCGCCTATGCCTGTGACCACGCCTTGCCCGACCCGGCAGGTACGCGCATGTTATCAACGTTGTAACCACATCGTGTCGCACCTTGTACACTTGTTTAAAGGCGTTTAAGATGCTCACGCATGCTCATGCATGCTCATGTATGCTCATGCATGCTCATGTATGCTCATGCATGCTCATGCATGCTCACGTAAGCGGGTCTCGCAGCAAGATTGGTAGGCATGTGGCTAGCTGCGCCTATGCCTGTGACCACGCCTTGCCCGACGCGGCAGGTACGCGCATGATATCAACGTTGTAACCACATCGTGTCGCACCTTGTACACC
>LGRX02034283.1:0-25532 GCA_001247695.2 Cymbomonas tetramitiformis | reverse complement strand
TGTGTGTGTATGCTTATCCTTGCGACTCCTTTGGCACCCCGTAGCCACAGGAGACTGCACTATGTACCCACGCCGGGGATCAAAGGATTCAGCACACACTTCGGGACACTAATCCGGATTCTCCGGAGCTCACTAGTGAAGAATGGGACCCCCTAAGCCTCGCTGAGCCACCCGAGCCCCTCTGCATCTGCACCGCCAGCGCACTGCCGCCTTGTGCCTGAAGCCGGTTCATCCCTGCCCCCCAAGCTGCGCGAGCCATATCTCCACCACCAAGCCCACGCGCAAGACCACCCCTCTGCTCCCTGAGCCTCACTGGGCCACCTGAGCCCCTCTGCGGTTGTCCTGCCGGCACACTGCTGCTGTGTCTCTGGAGCCGGCTCACCTCCGCCAATCGAGCCACCCCTCCACCACCAAGCCCACATCCCACATCACCCCGCTGCCCCCTACAGCCTGATCTCAAGGGAGCTTGCTCACCCACGCCACGGCCAGAATGCCCAAGCGCTGTCCCAAGGGGCTGAGAATGATAAACTGGGTTGCTATATGTGTGTGTGTGTATGGCTTATTCTTGGACCGATTCCTTTGGCACCACATAGCCATAGAAGATCGGCTGCACTATGTACCCACACCGGGGTCAAAGGATTCAGCACACACTTCGGAACACTTATCCGGATTCTCCGGAGCTCACTAGTGAAGAATGGGACCCCCTAAGCCTCACTGGGCCACCTGAGCCCCTCTGCAACTGCTGCTGCTGCTGCTGCTGTGTGTGTGTGTGGTATATATGTGTGTGCGCGCGCACACTAAACGGGATGAGACGCGCTAAGCGAAGCTAGCCCACAAACAAGCTCTCTTGAAGCTGCAGTGCTTGTTGCCATGACCCCTTCATAGAGACATGAAATACAAGGAATTGCATTGATTCGACGGCAGGCTTGTTCATATACCCTGATTTCCTAGTGACGGCGTCATCAAATCACGTACTGAGAGTTCGCCGCATGCATAATTATTTGGTTATATGAAGAATGTCCGCGCAAGGGTCGATGCGTCTTCTAAAACAGTACCACCACAGCAGAGAACCATTGCGCTGCTGTGTTTTCATACATGTGTGCACTAGGGGACGAGATTGCCCAACAGTCTAGCTCATCGGTTTTGCTGTCTTCATCTGACTCTTATCAACCTCTTCTTGCAGTACAGATCAAAAGCCCGTGTGTTGTGACACCGCTGAGCATATTGACACACTGTTCACGCACGGTCTAAACAATCTTCGTGCAGAACGTATCGCACACATCGAAGAGTCATCGAAGATCTGTCAGCGTCTGTCGCTCTCTACAAATTCAGGCTCGCGGCGCTGGAAGGCCCCTTCAGGGCTCTGCCCCCTGCTACTGGAGCTCGGCATTGGGAGGGCAGGGTAGCGCAGGCACACAGCACCGCCTCACATAAGGGGACGGGCAAGCTGCTTGCGCGCCTAGATTCCTCTGGGGGTGCAGAAGGCAAAGGAGAAGAGCAGTGACTCACCCGCAGTATCAGTCCACCACCAGCCCTCGTCAGCAACGGGGCTCTGCGTCACGCGCGTGCCATCCTCTAGCAGGTAGTCCCCAGCACACAGCGCACCAATCGGGCATTCCTCACACGCGTCGCCTTCCTCACTGCCCACAGCATCCCACCCGCCCTCACATCTCACCGATCCGCCGCATCTCATCTACTCGGACCGCAGCAGCCCTTCCACAGGGTGTATGCCACCCCTCACGTCTGCCACCTCTCACGTCTGCCACGCCATCACAAGGCGTCTTGCCGGGCTGCTGCTGCTGCGAGCCCTCTCAAGGGAATGGCTGACGTGGAACACAGACACGATCTCAGATAGGCAACAAGGGGGCAGGGATGAGGCAGCGGGGCCTTGGTTTTGGGGGAAGGGAGGTGCACCCTTCTTCGGGGAGGTAGAAGTGGGTCTTGCAGAGGCATTCCGTCCTGATGATGGCCCGGGTGTTACTCTTGGTGTTATTTGGGCACTGCTCGCATTTTGTGCTGCCCTCCTGCAGTCCCTCCCCTCACTCCGTAAGCTCCCGTCGCTTCCCGGAGTCCCTCCCTCCTCTGTGCAAAGTTACCCACTCCTGAGCCCCCCTCCCCCCACCCCCGTCTCCCTTTGAGCATGATGCACCAAGTTGCAGGAGGGGATTCGTCAAAGGAAGGAACCGGGCGCATGGGGCAAAACACCGAGAGCAGGCTCTGGCGAACCGGCAGACGCCCGGGCGCATCCCACCCGCCCTCACATCTCACCGATCCGCTGTATCGCAACTACTCGGCCCGCAGCAGCCCTTCCACAGGCCGTATGCCACCCCTCACATCTGCCACGCCATCACAAGGCGTCTGCGCGGTGCCACAGGGTGAGGTCCGGAGGTGCTAGGCTCTAAACAAAGCCTTACACAAGAAGGAAATCCCAGGAGACGTGGGGGCGACGGGGTCTCCGGGGGGAAACACTTCCATGGGGACTCGGGCGTGACGGCACAGCGCGTGTGGAGGCAGGCGGGGAGAAAGGGATGGCACTCGGTGGGGGGGTAAAGGAGCGCCCACAATCGGAAGCAAGGGAGACTGCACAAGGTGAACCAGCCGGAGGCTCGGTAGGGCCTTACGGATGGGGGCGAGGGGAGAAAACGGGAGGGGGCGGACATGTTCAGCGTAGGAGTTCTCGTAGCAATGGATGCACTGAGTCTGGCCCTCCTCAGGGCTGTACGTTCCAGGGCTGCACAGGGCGCACTTGACCAGCTCTTCATCTAGGTAGCTACCGGCCGGGCAGGGCGTGCACAGTAACGTCGTTGTGTTGTACATGTAGCCTGTGCATCCCCCGCGCCACCGCCACCGCCGCTTCACAACACGTGGCAGACGCCGACCTGCACAGGACGGCAGGTGGCGCACCTCCTGGTGCTGATTTCACACCTCGGCAGCCTGCACGAAGGCGGGTAGGAGGGCCTGAAGGAGGGGCACCGGGCGCATGGAGCTACGGTGGCGTTCCGAGAAGCGAGGGGTACGCGTTTGCCAGCTCAGCATCATAGGACTGCTGGGGCCCACAGCACACTCGCGACTCTCCTGCCACCACCGGCTGTGCCGCACCAGAATGGTGCATGCTGCACGCTGTTGCCAGTGCGCAAACGGGGCGGCGCATGCTGCACGCTGTTGCCAGTGCGCAAACGGGGCGGCGCAGCCACGGGTGCCGGCTGGATGGTGTACCTAGCGGACAGCTGAAGCCGTCCTGCGGAATTTCCGTCGTGTTATCTGACCAGATGATGGGTGAGACGATGTCCAACAAGAACCCCTCACTCTGCGCCACCCAGCCCCCCCGTAGCTCATTGTCATCCCCTGCCTGACGCAAGCAGTACACCACAAGATAGTGGTCGCGTGTCGGTCCTACTCAGCAGCCCTCGTGCATTTGCTCGCAGCACGTTACGGCAGGCTGTGGCAGGGAGTGAGCCCCAAGCGCCCGCTGCTCGAGCATGTTCCTGCAATGTGCCGCTGCCCAGGTCTTTGTTCCAAGCCGCACACCTGAGGTTGCATGCATGGAGTGGCGGTGAGTGCATGGGTGATGGCAAACGTTTCAACAAGTTCCTGTGGCAAGATGGGGTCCCGCGCAGCAGATGACAGTGTCAAGGTCTTTGCAGTAGGCATTCCACGGAGGAAGCAAAGCCAGGGCTGCCATCGCACATCTGATTGGGCGGTGAAGTAGCCCGTCAGCGTGAAACCATCATCCCCGGCCCAGTTTTTCAGGTACATCTTCAGGTCGTTCGTATTTCGATCGCCAACATCGTCGAAATTTATCGACACCCCTGACAGCTCCGCACCCGACGCAGCGGCTCTGCTTAGATAGGCACTCGGCGCGCCCTGGAAGGGAGGCCTTGACATCCCCAGCCCCAAGAGAGGGCCACAGGTGCCAGCATGCAGATGCTGAAAATGTGACCAGCTGCGTGCGCTTTCCTCAACACTTGCCTCGGAAACTCGGCAAAGGATGCCGCCAGTCCGATTGTGTTGAGCCACAGTCGGCAGCGCACAGGCTGTGGCCTCCCCAAGGATGAAGCAGCCTTCCTCCTCGACTGCTTGGGGTCGTGGCGGGTGAGCCAGTGCGGGTCCACGCATGCAGGGGTACGACTCGCAAGCTGGGCAGCCACTGAGAGAAGGGAGGAGAGGGAAGCGCGTATGGCGCCGGGCGAGGGCCGACCAGAGTTTCCCTCAAAGCTGACGTTGCTCTTCAGGTGTTCGTACACCCGTTTTGCCCAGTGATCCTTGCCCACATCAGACTCGGTCATCATGTTGGTAGCGAAAGCAGCAGCGAACACCGCGTCATACGCCCAGCCCATGATGCTACTGTACTCGTCTGTGCTGTTCCCAGGGAACTGCTGCTCATCTGCCAAATTCAGGGCTACCGCCAACTCCGGGTACCGCTCCAAGATCCCGGCAATCTGCCCTCCTTCCCCCACACCGTCAGCCTTCAGAGCAGCTCCCCACCTCTGTGTCAAACTGCACTGCTGTGTGCTGCACAGCCGCAAATCGAGTCCCGCTACATCAGGGAGGGTCAGGCAGAAATCGGGGGGGTGGGTTAAGCCCTGCAAACACGGCTGGCTTTGGGTCGCCGGCGGCTCAGATTTGACCGAGAAAGAGCATCGAGAGGCCTGCGTTACCTCCTCTCTGTAAGCAGCTGCCAAGTTCAAAAAGCGTTCGGTGTTCGAATTACCAACCGTTGCCAGCCGCAGCATCCCTGCGCCCCTCCCCACCAACCCCCAGCCATCGTATCCCCGCTGCCCCCCTTTGTTCCCTCCCTCCACACTCCTCGCACAGACCTGCCAGCTGCGCTTCGTCTGTTCCCTTCCCCACCCCTCCCTCCGACACCAGAGCCGGCCGTATTGTCTGTTCAAGGAGGAGAGGGGGACGTCATAACAGTCGGCAGGCGAGCGTTAGATGGGACAGCGGGATGCGCTCCAAGCAATGGTGCCTTACCGAGGCACAGGTCTGACACCCGATCACGATCCGTGGCATGCTCCAAGAGCTGGTTGCCGTCAGCCACCCCGTCGCAGATGAGCCACACAAAGCCGGGGCCTACGAGACCCATATCATCCGCAAAAGTGAGTACCAACTCCGCATTGTTAGAGAAGAAGATGGCCAGTATCACTCGCGCCCCAGAGTCCGCAATTTTCCCCAAAGCGGCAGTCAACGAGGCGTCGTTGGAGTCATCAAAGCTCTGTGAGGTTTTCACATTGATCCCCTGCGGCCCCCATCCCACGAGGAACTCCTCATCCGCAGCAGAGAATCCAGCGTGCCCATTAAGCCCTTAAAACGGCCGCATACCCACTCGTAAAGTGCAAACCACCGCCGCTGCGTGTGTCACCAGCCGGAGGCTCACAGGGGCGTGAAGACGCCTGGCATGCCTCCGGGGCACAGAGGAAGCAGGGGGGTGTGTGGGAGAGCACGGGGGCGCACCAGCTCCCTGGCGGAATCCCCGAATGAGTTGGCATACCCAGTGCCGTACACGTCAGAGATGTATAACACTGCGACCGTCGTCCAGTTGAAGTGGTAGCACAGCTGCGCAAATGCAGCACCGGAGGAGTCATCCTGCGTGATGACGCGCGAGAAGTACGGGTAGTTACTTTCCGTCGAGAGATCGCGGCTGGTGGACCAGTACGACACCTGTGCCGCAACCCCTCCAGCTTCCCGCGCTGAGTGTCTCTGCGAGCCCGGTGAGCAACCCCAGAAGCAGGCCACAGGTGCTGCTTCTGCGACCCCAGAAGCCACAGGTGCTGCTTCTGCGACCCACTTTCCCACTTCTACGACATCCTCCAGGAGGGGACGGAGCACAATGGCAAATTGGCCGAGGGTGGCGCATGTGAGGCCACACGGAGTGTGATGAGCAAGAGAGAGGTTGAGACTCAGACTGGCCGTATCGGGCAGCTTTTGAGGGGCGGCGACACATGCAAGCCTGCTCGCATTGAGATTCAGATTCAGATATAATTGTCGCTGCAGCGGCAGCGGCAGTGATGTGCTCAAGCCTGCACTAGGTTGCGCATGGGGTGCTTAGGCAGCTACCGCACCGCGCCACCACTTCGGATGAGGGGGTGCTGGGAGGGGGTCATGCCTGGGGAACGTTATACGCCCCACCGAGTGTGGCAATTGGGGTGCTAGTGCGTGAATAGGCTGCGCCGATCACTGCCGCGCAGCCGTTGTGCTCGTTGTCGAAGCGCAGGCACTCGTCGTTGAACGAGCGGGTCCCGGTATTGGTGGAGTTGGTTTCAGTGGAGTCCAACAGCATGGCGGTCACCCCGAACGATGACTGGCTTTCACTCCATACACGATCATCAAGAGTACTGGCCAACGGCACCACTGTGTCGTTTCGGTCATTCACGTGGATCACCGCAAGCATTGCAGCCGCAGCCACCTGCGCCAACCCCGCACCTCCTCAGCAGGCGAATAGTTGGATGCCAAGGCTCCGGAGAGATAAGCGGCCCCTGTCACAAAGCCACCCACGCTAGACGCAAGGAACGCCGGGCCCAGGAGTCCTCCGCATGAACGCCAGCACCGTGAATTCAATGACTCCCCCATGCACAAGGCGGTGACGCCAGCATCGTGAGTTCAATGACTCCCCCATGCGCAAGGCGGTGACGCCAGCATCGTGAGTTCACTGACTCCTCCATGTGCAAGGCGGTGACGCCAGCATCGTGAGTTCAATGACTCCCCCATGCGCAAGGCGGTGACGCCAGCATCGTGAGTTCAATGACTCCCCATGCGCAAGGCGGTGACGCCAGCATCGTGAGTTCACTGACTCCCCCATGCGCAAGGCGGTGACGCCAGCATCGTGAGTTCAATGACTCCCCCATGCGCAAGGCGGTGACGCCAGCATCGTGAGTTCAATGACTCCCCCATGCGCAATACGGTGAAACTAATACAGTGGCAGAAACCCTGAGCCAACCAGGCTTCCGGCCCTGAGCAGAAGTTGTTGTCACACGTACCCGACTCCACCCCGCTGCACTCTCGTTGGTGGTCTCCTTGTAGGGCGCCGTGATGGCAAAGGTGATGGCGCATGCCAAATTCTTCGTGATGAACGTGCTCCCTATCGGGCAGCTCAGCCCTGTCTCAACCCATCCCACTCCCCCCACCGCAGACCCCCCTCAAGGATCTAGCCAGTCCCAATGCGACCCCCGAGTCAGAGAATCGAAACAGGGTGTACAATAAAAAAGTCATTCACAATCGTTGGCACTTGACGCCTCGAGCGGCGTTGGTTCTGCAGATGGCGGATCCCCTCCGAGAGAAAGGCGAGCCGGGCTGGTGGTGCGGTCTTCAACCAGATGGGCTCGCACCGTCATTTGGAGTTTCCCAGTGATTGCCGATCCATATGATATCTGCCACGTCATGCGCCCAGTTACCACCACCACAAGCATACCACATGGGTCATCAATCCGAAAGAGGCTGCTCAACCCTTGCCCGAACGTGATCCATCACAATCAACACTGTTGTTGTCTGCCGGTAAGTGTGCTATCAAACCCGGTGTGTGTGTGGCCCCGTACAGCATTTTTATCTTGCGAGGAGACTTGCATTCCGCCCACGAATCAAACTCTTCATTGAGACTATCAGACCTGCAACTCTTGGGAACATCTCAGGTCCAACCAAACGCTCCTCAAGCGAAAGGCCACGCGCTGCTGCACATGCAAACAGACGTCCAATCAAACGCTCCTCAAGCGAAAGGTCACGCGCTGCTGCACATGCACACAGACGTCCAATCAAACGCTCCTCAAGCGAAAGGTCACGCGCTGCTGCAAATGCAAACAAAAAACGACGCCGTTGCGTCTTTCCAGCACGTGACTCATCAATCCAGCCATGTGACACTGGGGCGTCATTCATCAACCCCGCTGCGTCTTTCCAGCACGTGACCCATCAATCCGCCCATGCGACACTGGGGCGTGATGCATCAACCCCGCTGCGTCACAGCAGCTCATTCCCCATCAGCCCTGCTACAACTTGCTGGCGGAAAAAACTTCAAGGGAGGCACGAGAGGTAGCGGAAGGTTTGCATCGGAGCAGGGCGGGAGCAAAAAACTGGACCTCTGCACAGGTGTGTGATGGGGGGGGCAATGCAGGCCGTGAACAAGGAAGGCGGGTATCGAACCTCCATACAGCAACACGGTTGAATTGCATTCGTTCATCAAACAGTAATTCTCACTCTTTATTTCAGCCACCTGCGTTTGCAAAAAACAACACGCCCAAAGCTAAACTTTAATGGCACTAAGCATCCGCACCGCCCACACGCCGACGCCAGGCATCCACACCGCCCACACGCCGACGCCAGGCAACCGTACGCCCACACGCCGACGCTCAGGCATCCGTACCGCCCACACGCGACGCCAGGCATCCGCACCGCCCACACGCCGACGCCAGGCATCCGCACTCGCTCACACGCGACGCCAGGCATCCGCACCGCCACACGCCGACGCCAGGCATCCGCACCGCCTGTACACGCCGACGCCAGGGCATCCGCACCGCCCACACGCCGACGCCAGGCATCCGCAGACCCACACGCGACGCTCAGGCATCCGCACCGCCCACACGCCGACGCCAGGCATCCGCACCGCCCACATGCCGACGCCAGGCATCCGCAGTACCCAAATACGTGCGCTTCGTGACCATGCCGCCCACATGCCGGCACTTCGTGGCTGCGCCATGAGCTTAAGCATTTCATACGTGACACAGATGATACGGCAAAGCCCGGATATGTATCCATACGTATCCATACGCATCCATACGTGTCATACGGCACCCTCAACAGGTGCGCAACACCCCGTAGCATTGGGTGCCCAGCATCCCGCAGCATTGGGTGCCCAGCATCCCACAACTTATCTATACGGCACAAGCCTGCAAAACTCGGCACAAGGACCCAGATATGCATTTATATGCGTGTGATACAGCAAAATCAAATACGTGTAAAAATGCGTATGGTATTCCGGCCAGATACATATAAACGTATTATAACACCTCGGGCATGACGGCACCAGTCAACCGAGTCCAGGCCCACTCAACACTCCGCATGTACGTTCAAAAGATTCCTGCTGCAGCCGCAGCGTGCTTAGCTGGTGATGGAGAGAACATGATGCAGGCCCTCACCGGAACCCAATCATTCCCCTGAAAATTGTACACGTCATAAACGGCCAGCTCACGCTCAGCCTGCATTGCCAGCCCCATAGAATTAGCCGAAACGCACCGGGGGCGCCCTCCATACGTCACTTTGCCCCAGCGCACCACGGGCGCCCTCCACACGTCGCTTTGCCCCAGCGCACCACGGGCGCCCTCCACACGTCACTTTGCCCCAGCTCACCACGGGCGCCCTCCACATGTCGCTTTGCCCCAGCGCACCACGGGCGCCCTCCACACGTCACTTTGCCCCAGCGCACCATGGGTGCCCTCGAAACGTCGGCTAAGTAGCATGCACGCTTCACTACCAAGATTCACTGCAACGAGCCTCGCATTCCCCTCAGTCCAGCCCATAATTCCTGAGATGCCCGAGGTGGAAGACGGCTACAGTGGCAGCGCTTTGCGCACCTGCCGGTCGAAGTGCATCTCGCCAGAGGCGCCCACAAAGTCATGATCCACCACAGCATTGAAGATTTTGTTCCCGTCCTCCTGTGTCACGTTGCCCTGCTCTTCGTACACAAGCCCAATGGCCGTGGCAAGCGCCACTCCGGCATCGTATGCATACAGATCCTTAACAGTGATGCTTGCGTTGGTCACCTCGAGGGTCGTCTCATTGGCTGCGAAGGCCGCTTGGAACCTCTCTGCCAGGTGCTGCACACCGGTCACGTCCTGCGCAACCGGCCACAGACACTCAGCTGAGCTCCCACAAATCACCTAAGAGGCCTAAGAGGCCAAAGAGGGCATCCAGGGATAACGCAGGGAAAGACACCAATGAAAGCTCGCCACCTGTACAGCCAATATAGGCTGGTAACCAAGGCAGCCACAGCGTGGCCAGCGGGTGCAGCAAGATGAGTGAGAGGCGCGCGGCACTCCTGTGCTGTGCTTGCAGTGGTGCTGAGAAGCGCAGTAGTTGTGCGTACCCCGGGAGGCGGACAGGGCCTTGAGGACCCTCGCGGCGAGCGCGAGCTGGAGGAGCAAAGGTAGCCAGGGGACCGGCGAGGCTCACCTTGCGCAGGCCAGGGGACCGGCGAGGCTCACCTTGCGCAGGCCAGGGGACCGGCGAGGCTCACCTTGCGCAGGCCAGGGGACCGGCGAGGCTCACCTTGCGCAGGTTAATCGCCAGTGTACCGTTCAGCAGCTCTGCGAGTCTGGTCGAGTTGTTGTGGTCGATGACGAAACCTTGACCCAGCAGCCAAGCGTACCCTTGCTGCAGCACGCCGCCAGTCCGCGCTCCGGACAGCAAAACCTCCGCGTCGCAATCTCTCAAGATCCCCAGGAAGATGCGAGCGCCCCAAGCTGCCACGCACACGAGCCGCAGCCATAAGTCAGTCCCAAGCGCCAGCTCGGACCCTGCCACATGCGTGACTAGAAGGCAGCGTTGGCCGCCGGCGTGACTTGCCTCCTGCCACATGCATGACTAGAAGGCAGCGTTGGCCGCCGGCGTGACTTGCCTCCTGCCACATGCATGACTAGAAGGCAGCGTTGGCCGCCGGCGTGACATGCCTCCTGCCACATGCATGACTAGAAGGCAGCGTTGGCCGCTAGAAGGCAGCGGCGCACAGCTGAATACTGATCAAAATTGAGGGTCTCTAGAGATTCATTGTGGCCGTGCACTCCAGGTGCCCTTCCCGCTACACGGCTGCTGATACTTTTTTTTCAGCGTTATGCCAGCTCCGTCGATAAACTTGCTTGAGATACGTCTCTCCAAACTGCTTCGGACGAGGGTGCCACAGCCTCTCGAAGCTGCACGTGTCATATTTGCATACTAGCATACAAACGCACAGTGCAACTCCATCTCCCACCCAGAGAGCCCCAGCAAACTCCTTCTCTTTTTCTGTCCCTGCCGACGTGGACGCCAGCAAGCCATCTCTATGGCGGCGGCAGCACTGTGCCAAACCCTGCCAACATATCCCTGCCGCACACGCATGCCACCACTCGCACGACCCTCGGAGGGGCGCCTGCCCGCATATCCCTGCCGCACACGCATGCCACCACTGGGAAGGGCACACTGAAGTGCCACAGCGACCTGCCACCGGCTTGCAATACAAGCAGGCCGGCGTCAAGGCTGAGGCCACCCTAGGCTGGCACACGCCTCTCGGTATGTCGCAGGGTCAGCCCTTTGGAGCGTGCCAAGGGGGGCTTAAGGGCTTGCGAGCCACGTCTTGAGTCAAGGCGTCACGCAAGGCTGTTTGGCCTGCACCCAGTGTCGCACGTGGCAGGGCCTCGAGACCGCTTTTTGCAGGGAGCTCGAACACAGGGACGCACTGGCAGCTTGTTCCATCGCCCTCTCCACAGAGGTCTGGTTATCGCATTCGAACATGATAGTCTTGATATCCACTTCGCTGACGAGCTGAGATAGCTCAAACACCACCGATGCATAGCTTCTGCCGTAGTCTGAGTTCTCGAAGACGCAGGCCACCTTCGTCCAGTTCATGTGCACTGCAGGCAGGTAATGAACAGGGTGAGCGAAAATGAAAGCGAAACTGGCCCACGGCATCCGCAGGTCCCATGCCCTCGTGAGGGCAGACGCGCCGGGCTCACAAGCGCCCCGAAAATAGAGAGCCCGTGGATGGGCACTCCGGGAGGCTTGCTGAGGAGCAGAGGCTTGCGAGGTAGAGAGCGTTACGACGGAGCCAGCACAGCGGGCAGTCCATCAAGCACACAGCAGGGAGATATCCTCGGAACCGGTATCCTAAAGCACTTGAGCGTTCCAGGAGTACGTGCATCGCCGTTAAGATAGGGTTTTTCTGAGGTTAAGACTCGCTCTCCTGAGGGTGGATCTTTGCTCCAGCAAGTTGATATGATACCGGTTCGTCAAGAACTCACTTTATCAGGTTATGATCACGCCAAGCAGGCTTTGGCTACGTCGGACAAGCAGAGAGTCTCGTATGGCAACGCTCGGGGTATGTACCAACTTCTATTGCCTCAGCAGAAATTGGTGTCACCTCGGGAGAGGAGCAGTTTGATCCCCGCGGAGGTCTAGAATGTAGCCCTCAGCAGGTCAACAACGCCTCGGCAAGTTTAGAGGACAGGGCTGTGGGGGACGTCAGGGAGATTGCCCTTCCGGGGGCGAGTCAACGATTTGGCGAGTCGAGAACGCGTGCTCCTGGTCGGACTATGCAGCTAAACTATATGACTTGGTCACAGCAAGGAGTGCCATGCATGGGAGTTCTCCTCAGACGGAGAAACTTGTCCATACCGAGAAACTCCATCGCTGCCGCACCCTGCGCACCGTCTCGCGCCCACACACGGCTCGACTTTAGAGAAGGTTGCAGCTCGAGGAAGGCATCACAGGGATCGAGCCGCATTCGCTTCATACACATAGCACGGAGAAAAAAATAGAGCGTGGTAGCTTTCACCTGAAACAAGATGTTTGGAATTGTTCGGGCCAAAACTTGAAGGCCAGGCTGATTTAGATTGGTTGATGTGGCTACGGGAGAGAGAACAATCGACTGCACTTCTTTCGCGAGCAGGACGGCCGTCAGTGTTGACTCATCCCCTGTGATCGTGAGCATGCCTACACCCTTCTGGTCGATGCAGTTTTGCACAAATAACGCCGTTTCGTTATTCGTATCCACATCGCTCCACGTTAGAACCTGTCCCATTGAAAGCAACACGACGTACAAAAGTCCGGTAAGAAAGAAAAACGTTGCAACGACAAGCCCCGATGTTCAGCGCTACTGATGCTTCTCAGACAGCAGAAGGGACGCCAGCAAGCCTTGACAGTAGCAACATCCGAAAGAGGGCGTGATATAGAGAAAGGCCGAGCTCTGGAGAAAAGGGCGAGCTATCGAGGTAGGGAGAGAAAGGTAAGATGAGTCCTCCCACAAGGTAAAGAAATGACTTCTAAGCTATCAACCTATATGCCTCACCTGAAATTCTAAACCTGCCGGTATATCAGCGAGCGAAGGCGCAATGTAATCGGTTCGATTGGCAGCATCTTCGAACGCGAACAGGACTGATTGAAGGGTCCGCTCTATGTCTTCGGTCAGAGGTGTAGGAGAAAATACACACACGGGCACAGCGGCTTGGATGATTGAAGTGGGCAGAAGAAGAAAACTCAATGCGCAGAAAATGCAGTAGTTTGGCTGGCGTGAGCAAGACCCCAGGCCGTTACAAGTACTTCTCATTAAGCCGTGCAAGTGCTCCATCTCGTTCTAAGACCTGAAGCTGAAGAAATTGGGGAGAAAAGCGCACTCCTGTGCAACGTTGAGAAAGCTATACTCGTTTCTGTGCCCAAAATTTTACTCGCGTTTTTGTCAGAAGAAACTATGTTCTTCTGGCGACCGAGATATTCATGCAAGTGGGACCGCTGACAACCTCGAGGACGCATCGCGAGGAAAAAACCTCGCTTGTCACATTTCTTTTGTCAATCATTAACAGAAAATATCCCTAGAATATTCTACAGACATCTGCAATTGTTTCACACCATCAGCGTATTTTCAAACAACAACGATCGCTGCCGATGAAATACTATCCGTAGAGCCTAATGCAAGTCCTAGTGCTAGTCCATCGGCAAGAACCTAGAAGAAAAACATACTCATGTCATACGATAGTCATAGAGATACAATTGTAGAGATTCAGATACACATACGATTAACGATAGCATCTACTGACTACTCTAGGCTGAAGGCTCTCGGAACTCGCTGGACGCTCTGGTGATGATGATGTGATGTGATGATGATGTGCACTCTGGACTCACGTCAGCAAATTTCCAGGAATATACACAACGGTATATTCATAACGGCTGCCTAACTAAAGTTGAGCCGTCCAATATTTTCAGATCGTAAACATCGGAAGGTCCGAAGACATTTCTGGGGAGCGACGAAGGAATATATCGTATTTTGATCTCTAGGATGTCGGCTTTTTTTATATGGACTGTCGGATTCGGGAAATTACCCCTGTTAAAAATGAACGGACCAGTTTAATGAGAAGTTCATGGTTTAAACCACGAAATCTCGATCATAGCGAAACTCGACCATGGTCGAGATTTCTCAACTACGTTTCGCTATAGATCCCCGGAATATTCTGCCTACGTGGGGGGGGGATATCCGCGTCCCGTCAACGTTCAGATCGTGGTCGAGTTTCGCTATGAAAAATCGATCTTTTCGTGGTTGAGTTCGATTTTTCATAGCGAAATTCGACCACGATCTCAACCACGGTCTCAACCACGGTATGTCATCACGATGTCAGCAGATGTCGAATTCAGTTTTCGATTTTTCGATTTCGGTCATCCCCCCGTGACGCGACGGTGTCGTCGGGAAAAGAGGTGCGAACGGAAGGTCAAAGGCAAAGGGGAAGGCAAAGGGTTTAAGATTTAGCGGCAGTAGGAATAGTTTTCAGAAGCATATGAAAAGTATTCTAGTGCTTCTGAAAACTATTCCTACTTCTTCTATATCCTAAACCCTTTGCCTTGCCTTTTACTGCTGCACGCGACCGGCAAGCATCTTTGAAACTTCCGAGTTTCAAAGATGCGTTTTGTATTTTGGGTGCACCCTAAAATTACAAAACAGCCGAGCGCTTCCCGTTTGTGCGGGATATTCACATTTATTCCATATATTTCATATGAAATATACACATAAGCACGAAGGCATCGGCCACGCATCTTTGAAACTAACGAGTTTCAAAGATGCGTTTTTTGTCATTTGGGTGCGCATACCCAAATAACAAATCAGCCGAGCGCTTCCCGTTGGCGTGGGGTATCCAACGCTTGAATGTTGAATATTCATTATAATATGAGGTAGCATGCGAGGTTGCAAAGGCATCGGGACAGAGTCTACGAAACTGTCCTATGCCTTTGCCTTTGGGTTTGGGTTCGAACGTACCCAAACCCAAAGATGGCAAACAGCCGAGGGCTTCCCGTGCGTCCTAGCGCACGAAACTTGGCACAAAAACTTCCAAGATACATATCTTTAAGTTGCTTGAATCTCAAGGCTTCAAGTTACTTGTGCGCGAAACGCGCAATTTGTTTGTAAGGCAGATGTTTTGGGTTTGGGTTCGAACCCAAACCCAAAGATGCCAAACAGCCGAGGGCTTCCCGTGCGTCCTAGAGCACGAAGCTTGGCACAAATACTGCCAAGGGATATATATCTTTAAGTTACCTGAAGCTCAAGGCTTCAAGATACTTGTGCGCCCAACGCGCAATTTATTTCTAAGGCAGATGTTTTGGGTTCGGGTTTGGGTTCGAACCCAACCCCAAACCCAAAGATGCCAAGCCGCCGAGGGTTTCCCCTGCGTGTGCATGTGTGTTAGTTCATATGAAGTATTCCATGGAATACATATGAATATCCCGCACAAACGGGAAGCGCTCGGCTGTTTTGTAATTTTAGGGTGCACCCAAAATACAAAACGCATCTTTGAAACTCGGAAGTTTCAAAGATGCTTGCCGGTCGCGTGCAGCAGTAAAAGGCAAGGCAAAGGGTTTATGATATAGAAGAAGTAGGAATAGTTTTCAGAAGCACTAGAATACTTTCCATATGCTTCTGAAAACTATTCCTACTGCCGCTAAATCTTAAACCCTTTGCCTTCCCCTTTGCCTGTGACCTTCCGTTCGCAGCTTTACCATGTGCACCTCGCAGCGGTGCGTCAGTCGAGTCGATCTGTGAATTTCCCAAATTAATTTTTCAATTCTACATCTGCTGCATGTGGATGACGATGGCTGACGCACTTTTGGACCTCCGTTGAGTTTCGCTATGAAAATCTCGACCGAGCCCCCCCCCACGTGGTCGAGATTTTCATAGGAAACTCAACCGAGGTCCAAAAGTGTCTCACGTAACCAGACACGTCGGCTCACACGCTGTCGCAGACGTGTACAAAATATTCCTTCGCTAACCAAGTTTCGCTATGAAAAATCGAACTCAACCACAAAACTCGACCGTGGTCGAGATTTTCATAGCGAAACTCAACCGAGGTCTCAACCACGAAATTTCGGGTCTCACGATCAAAAATCCGAACCGAAGCGTCCGATCGAAAATTCTTTCCATCGTGTCCGCGAAACGCAGTGATGACACCTTGGTTTAAACCACGGTTTTCATTTCGTGGTTTAAACCATGAACTTCTCATAAGTTGTGCACTGAACGGTCGCGGTCGCGGTCGTGGAATCGGGAACGTGGGTGACGTGAACAGAAAATGAAAACGGTATAAAAATAATGCTATGGGCGCTGCGCTGCGCACTTCGCTGCGCTGGACTTCCAGATATATTTTTATGGGAAGGGATAGTTGCTATTGGGGACCGTTCGTGGTTTCCGGCGGGTTTTAGGTTTATTATTGTCCATCTCTTTTATCCGCAATGATCACTTATCTCTCTCTATGTCTATCCGAAAGCCTGAGTTCTGATTGTCGGTGAGGCGCGAGAAGCGCGTTTCAGGCGAGAAGCGCGTTTCAGGTGAGAAGCGCGTTTCAGGTGAGAAGCGCCTTCGCAGGTGCGGAAGCGCCTTTCAGCATCAGGCGAGAAGCGCGTTTCAGGTGAGACGCGCTGGAACGAGGTTTCCGTCTCAATCCCGAAATTTTTTTGAGCAGGCATGATCGATGATGGTCATATCGTCTCGCATCGCATCGTCTCGCGTCTGTCATCGTGAAATTCACGATTTAATTTCCATGATTAAAACATGCTGGACTTTAGGTTCAGGGTTATTATTATGGGCTCTGATAGCCCCTAGCCTGACCCGTCTCTGATCGGAACCGTGACTCCGCTAGTAGCTAGGATGACAGTACAGTAGTACTGTACTGTCAGTCATCACTTCGTATTATCCGGGTTTCCGAGATGCATGATAAAAGCACTCGGCCGGACTGATTATGGGAGCTTAGCCAGTTTGTTTTACCCGAGCGGAACACCTGTTCTCGCAGGTTATGCGCGTCACCACTTCCCTAGTAATTCTGATGGCACAGCGCCTAGCTGTTGCCATGTTTGGCTAAGTTTTGACACAGAGATGGGGTGGGCGCCCCCTTAGGCAGTAGTTTACTTTTCGCGGTGTGGCCTCTTCTTGAGGTGGAGATCAGTTTGAGACATTTTTCGGCAGCAGTATCGTCGCTCGCTATGGCTTCTTTTTACGTTTCACCTGGCCGGTGGAGAGGGCATTCCGCGTATTGTGGGTCGCAACCACTTTTAGCCAATCGGCTCATGACCTGTTTGATGTTGTTTTTGTTGCTGAGACTTCTGCAGGAATTGGCCGCTGCATCTTCTGGTTACTCTACTGCCGCCACACTAGCCCACGCTTCCCATCTCACCGTCATTTTTCTAATGGATACGCCACATAAGCCACGTACTCGCGCTAGAGCGCGTAAGTTAGCGACGATTTTCGATGATGTTGGTGCCTTACATGCAGCCACGCCCACTACTCCACATTTGGATTCGGCTGCGTCGGAGGCTTCGACTGCGGCGGCCACTCTCGTGCATCGGCTGCGCAGGGATTCTTTTGACGTTCAGAGTTCGAAGACAGCAGCGACAAAAGTACTGGGCGACAAGATCGCAAAATTCCGTGGGGATGAAACATCGGCTTCGGACATCTTTTCTCAATTGGTATCCGAGCTTCAGCAACTTTTCACGCTGCAGTCGACGGCATTCGCACCCCTGTTTGACCTGACTGCTGCTGACACCCCTGTTCTGCCTGCTGCCAATGAACTGTTGTACTCTGTGCTGCTGCTGCTGACTGCGCCAGGGTCTCCTGCCCGTAATTGGGTAGAGGCTTCTGGTGCGGATGTTCCTGCTGATGGCAAACGCGCCACCCTGGAGGTGGTGCGTATGCTTGCTGACGCGTCGACTCCGTTCGACGCTCTGACTGAGCTGCTTGAAGTGAGGATTTCTGACGAGTGTGACCCTGATGCGGGGATTCGCCTTTTCAACAGTTGCCTTCGGGATGCACAGCGTCTGACGACGCTGCCCGAAGACGCTGTTAAAAGGCAATTCCTCTCTGCCCTGTCTGGACCGGCTTACGCCACGCTGGTTGACTCGTTTGCTCGAGCTGACCAGCGTGCGGCTGTGAGTCTGCTCACCTTGCAGGCACGCGTGCGCGAGCAGTACCGCTGCGGGCGGCTCTCGGGCAAGCGCACTGCGGGGCGGCCCATGTCTGTTGCATCTTGCACCACTGACACTGGCCTGGCTTCGGCCATTGATCGGCTCAGTGCTCAGTTGGTCAAGTTGCAGCGGGATGTGGATTCCCTTAAGAAGGGTGGCTCCAAGCCCCCTGGGAAACACACTCCGCGCAACTTCCACCGACCTGGAGTGCAACCGCTTGCTCATTCCGCCTCTTCGGAGGTGGCTTTTGACAAGCGGTCTGGCACCTTTGTCCCAACGTGCAGGCACGAGAGGTGCCGCGCCGTTGGGTCAAAGCATTGGCTGAGTGAGTGTCCTCACAAGGACACTCACCCAATGACCATTTCGGCATCCTACTGCCAAGCCGTTGAGTCCTATGACTCCGACGTGCTTGCCCTTCGTTTTCAGCGGTACTATGACGCTGGGGATGAGGGGTCCATGGAGCACTTGTGTGCTCTCGTGGGGCAACCTGAAGTCTGTGAGCTGTCTGCGCATTCCTTTGCTCCAGAGCCTACGGCTCTGCAGCAGTTCAAGGATGCCGCTGCCTCTGCTGAGTCTGCACCTGATGAGCACCTGTCCATTGGCCGTGTTGCATTTGCTGAGGTCAGCGGTCCGCTTGCTGGTGGTGTCGCTGAGCCGACCGCCAGCAAGCGGCTGCTGCCGAAAGCCTCTGCACCCGTGCATCGTGAGCCGAGTGGCTTGCATGAGGTCAGCCGTGCCGCCTTCGTGCCGCCGTCTGCCTCTCTGGCTCTCGGCCCGACGGCTACGGCTGACAATTCATTCAAAACATTCAACACTATACACCCTGACTGGTTTGACATTGACCCTGAGCCTGTTGAGGTGTGTGATTCCGGTGATGATGGGGAGGGCTCCAACTACTCTCCTGATGTCTGCCTGACTGAAATTGAGGGGGGTGCACCGCCGACGGCTGCAGCATTTCGACGATTCGGAGTCCCCAGAGGCTCCAAGCCATTTGGCATCGGTCAGTTTGCACTCAGTCTCTTCATGGTGGCTACATTTCTCTTCAGTGCTACGGCGATGCCGACACTCGTGGTCGGCGGTGGTGTCAGGGGCCTGGTTGAGCCCGGAGCCACTTACGATCGCGGTGCGGTTCGTCTCGGTGATGCATTACCGGATCCTCTTTGCCCGCCTGTGGTTACTGCTGGTTCGTCGATGCCACAGCGGGACGTGACACAATTTTCTTTTCAATCGACCTCGGCTGCTTTGCAATTTGGACAGCCTAACATTCCCCTCCGGGATCCGCCTGACCCTCTTGGGTCTGGTGGTGTCAACGTCTTTCAATTATCATCTCAACTCACTTCGGAAGTATTTCTGCCTTGGAATCCGACCGCTGAACTCGGCTCTGCCGACCAGCTTTGCAGTGGCTGAGTGTGCTTATCTGTTATCCTGGTGGTTTGATTAGCCTTGGCCGCAGTAGTGGGTTGTGCCGGGACAAGTCCCCGGGCACCCAGCTTAAAGTATATCTGTTTCCAGTGAGTTGCTGTTTGTTATCTGTTTAGTTAGCTCCGCTTGCCTAGCCCTATTAGCTACAGTCACAGCTCCGGGTGGTGTGCTGGACTTTAGGTTCAGGGTTATTATTATGGGCTCTGATAGCCCCTAGCCTGACCCGTCTCTGATCGGAACCGTGACTCCGCTAGTAGCTAGGATGACAGTACAGTAGTACTGTACTGTCAGTCATCACTTCGTATTATCCGGGTTTCCGAGATGCATGATAAAAGCACTCGGCCGGACTGTTTATGGGAGCTTAGCCAGTTTTACCCGAGCGGAACACCTGTTCTCGCAAAACATATCATTTATTTATCTTCCATCGATATCGCGGCACATAGCTTGTGTGCGTTTTTTGTGGGGGGGTCCGAAAACCTACTTTTGGGTTATTGCTTTACTTGAAAGTTCCTTCAACATATCATCAATATGTCCGCAATATACGTCCAACATATTACAGCATAGTTGCAGTACATTTTCGAAGGGTGATGGGCGTGGTAAAGGGGACTTTGCTGGAAGTGACGCCCCGACTGTCATTCCTATAGTTAGGGTGTATGACTGTCACCGGTCCCGGAACCCTAGACCCCGAACATATAACGGGAAGATTGAGTATTCTCACGGGTTATCTATTCTGATTATTTGTCTCACCGAATATACAGTCCAGCTGATATATTCAGCAAGTTTGGTCCCACGCACTCTTCATTTTACACTGCGACTTTGGCCATGATTGGCTAAACACCGACGCTTGAGATGGGGTGAGGAGCCCGCGTTAGAGAGGTTTTCGGTAAGGGCGGTATGGCTCAGTTACGGACGCGCGGTTGATTGGACAATTGCGTGCGGGGCGCGCGTTACGGCAGCTTATTTTCCGTGCAGTATCGTTGGGCTGGATTTTGTTGTTTCTGGTCACTCGTATACCGTCCGGCATCGATCACGTCCTTTCGTCCCACACGACCGCGTATTATTTGTTGTTTCCCCGGATTATCCTCGACGACCCGCAACAACTCGCAAGCCGTCGCCCACACCGCTAGCCTCGCCTAGCATTATTCACCTCACCCTGTCTCTATTATAGTCATTTCATCATGGGTACTTCTACGAGATCGCACACTGCGGCCGCACGCCGCTCACTGATTACCATCATTTTCGACGATGCCGCAGCCAGACATGCAACCACACCAGCCACTCCTACGGTTGCGACTGCACCGGCTGCCCAATCAGCGGGAGCGATGTTCCTCGACGAGGTCAGACGTCTGGCGAAGGAGTCCTTCGACGAGCGGGCCGCCAAGCTCGTCATCAAGAAGGTGTACGACGACAAACATGGGCGTTTTAACGGTACGGAGTCGAACGTCAGCTCCGTTTTCGCCCGTCTGGTTCTGGCGCTACGGGATATTTTCGTCACTGAGGAGGACGCGTTTTCTTCTCTGTTCGACCTGGAGGATGCCACCCTGCCCGTCCGCGCTGAGGCGAACAAGCTGTTGTTTTCTACACTGGAGTACATCATCGCTCCAGTGTCGCCCGCGGCGGACTGGATGGAGTCTTCGGCGGAGGCACACCCGTTTGATGGGAAACGGGTGTTGCTAGAGATCGCCAGGATGCTTCTGGATTCCGGCGAACCCTTTCAGGGCACCGCAGACCTTCTGGCCATCAAGATCACCCAGTTCGACCCGTCACGGACTATCGCCGCCTTCAACGCCGCTCTCCGGTCCGCTCGACGGAAGAGCACCCTCGACGACATGGAGGTCAAGTCCCTGTACATCAAATCCCTCGACCCGATTTTCTATGCCCCGGTTGTCAACCGCCTTTTGCTGCACGACCAACGTGCGGCGGAGTCCCTTGCCACCGCCATCCAGCAATGGACCCGTGAGTGCTACGCACAAAACGGGGCGGACTCCCACGTACCGCCTGCTGCGCGCACGTTCTCCGCCCTCACCCTGACTGGACAGAGCGACGACGAGGACTTCAAGGCCATCTTCAGCGAGCTCCGCGACCAGCTCTTCGACATGAAGAAAGAGATCAAAGCCCTTCACAACCGTGTCGACGACACCAAGGGCTTCACGACCCGCAACGACAAGAAGAACGTCATCGGACGAGGTGGACATGGTGACGGAGTCCGCTTCGCTGCGAAGTCTCTTCCCGAGCACGGCAACTTCCCGCAGACCTTCCGTGGGAAGCCTTCGGAAAAATAATTAATATAGAATAAGTTTTCTTAATCTTAGAATAACCCGTTTCATCGTTAATTTAGAATAAGTTTTCTTGATGTCATCCGGCTATGACCGGTGGTCCTTTTCACGACTCGTGTTCAAATAATGTGCACACAGGTCAAACGCTCTCGTTCCCGGTGCCATCATGAGGAAGCCTCCAAAAAGCTTTAAGAAGGTTTGTCTCGCTTGTGATAATGGTGGGCGCCGTTGTAATAGACACTCACGGCGTGTCCTGCTTGAAAAAAGGCCCCTGTACTTCTTCTAGATTCTAAACCCTTTGACTTGCCTTTTACCGCTGCACGCGACCGGCAAGCATCTTTGAAACTTCCGAGTTTCAAAGATGCGTTTTGTATTTTGGGTGCACCCTAATTTTACAAAACGGCCGAGCGCTTCCCGTTTGTGCGGGATATTCACATTTATTCCATGGAATATTTCATATGGATTAACACACATAAGCACGAAGGCATCGGCCACGCATCTTTGAAACTAACGAGTTTCAAAGATGCGTTTTTTGTCATTTGGGTGCGCATACCCAAATAACAAATCAGCCGAGCGCTTCCCGTTGGCGTGGGGTATCCAACGCTTGAATGTTGAATATTCATTGTAATATGAGTTAGCAAGCGAGGTTGCAAAGGCATCGGGACAGAATCTACGAAACTGTCCTATGCCTTTGCCTTTGGGTTTGGGTTCGAAGGTGACACCCAAACCCAAAGATGCCAAACAGCCGAGGGCTTCCCGTGCGTCCTAACGCACGAAACTTGGCACGAATACTACCATGGTACATATATTTAAGTTACCAGAAGCTCAAGGCTTCAAGTTACTTGTGCGCGAAACGCGCAATCTATTTCTAAGGCAGATGTTTTGGGTTTGGGTTCGAACGTGACACCCAAACCCAAAGATGCCAAACAGCCGAGGGCTTCCCGTGCGTCCTAGAGCACGAAACTTGGCACGAATACTGCCAAGATACATATATTTAAGTTACCAGAAGCTCAAGGCTTCAAGTTACTTGTGCGCGAAACGCGCAATCTATTTCTAAGGCAGATGCTTTGGGTTTGGGTTCGAACGTGACACCCAAACCCAAAGATGCCAAACAGCCGAGGGCTTCCCGTGCGTCCTAACGCACGAAACTTGGCGCGAATACTACCATGGTACACATATTTAAGTTACCAGAAGCTCAAGGCTTCAAGTTACTTGTGCGCGAAACGCGCAATTTATTTCTAAGGCAGATGTTTTGGGTTTGGGTTCGAACGTGACACCCAAACCCAAAGATGCCAAACAGCCGAGGGCTTCCCGTGCGTCCTAGAGCACGAAACTTGGCACGAATACTGCCAAGATACATATCTTTGAGTTACTTGAAGCTCAAGGCTTCAAGTTACTTGTGCGCGAAACGCGCAATTTATTTCTAAGGCAGATGTTTTGGGCTTGGGTTCGAACGTGACACCCAAACCCAAAGATGCCAAACAGCCGAGGGCTTCCCGTGCGTCCTAGAGCACGAAACTTGGCACACATACTGCCAAGATACATATCTTTCAGTAAGTTGAAGCTCAAGGCTTCAAGTTACTTACTTTTTGTCAAGCATAACACGCCGTGAGTGTCTATTGTGGCAAAGATGGCAAATAATAAAAGTCATTATGCGTAAAGAGTCGTTAATCACGGCCGTGACTTTTAGATTCACGGCCGTGAATCTTTCCGAATCGAACCAAAAACCGTTCGATTTTAATCGAACGGTTTTTGGTTCCATTCGGACATATGGACATCACGGCAAGACAACTCTTCAGTGTAATATTTCGCATGGCATGGGGATAGCTCAACAGGTACAGGTACAACGTCATGGATGCATGCACCGGTCATAGCCGGATGACATAAAGAAAACTTATTCTAAATTAACGATAAAATGGGGTATTCTAAACTTATGAAAAAATATTCTAAATTAAATAGCCTACCGAAGCCTTCGGGGAAGGTGGCTTTCCACAAGCCCACCGGTACGTTCGTTCCTTTGTGCCGGAACCCGTCGTGCTCCGCTACGGCGGAGAAGCATTGGCATCGGGACTGCCCGAACGGCGGGCCACGCGGGCATGTTGGGGCACACGGCTTCAGCGTTGCGGACAGCGAGAATGACGTCTTCGCCACGCTGTTCCAGAACGCCATGGACAACAACGACGCCGCTCGTTTCGACGCCGTCTGCTACATTGCAGACGGCAAACCAGAGCTCTACGACACCGTCTCCGCCTTCTCCTTCGCTGTCGCCGAGGAGCAGGTGCCCGACACCATTAACGAGTATATGGGGTGCCGCCAACCAGCTGGCACCCGCTTCGGGGTTTGCGCGGTTGGTGGTGCTGTGAACATCAACACCTTCAAGGTCCATGACAAGGTCCATGCCGACGCTCTGGTCGTACCACCGTCGCCAGCGCCGCCCTCCGCTCCGCAATCGGTGGTGTCCGACGAGGAGATGTACTGTACCCCGTCAGCGCGTTGCACGCGCACGAACCGCACATGTCCTTCATCGGGACAAGTTCGCGGTCAACTTGGACCTCACGGTGCCGGAGCCGACCCTTGCGATGCACAGCATGGGGACCGTTGCGCCCGTGGACTCGGTTTCAATGGCAGCAGACGCCTCCGAGGATGACGACGAGGGTCTTCCGCCACCACGGCAGGCCTTGGGATGCGGCAGACCGCCGATGGGTTTTGGGTTCTCCGCCCTCGCATCTCTCGCAGTCTGCTTGCTGTGCTTTGTTTGTGCAACGGCCATGCCTTCCCAAGGTCACTCCGCGCAGGCATCATCAGCAACCCCGGAGCACACCGGCGACGGGGTCGGTGGTGCTGGTGTGCTGACGCCCACAGCCGTCCCGCCGGCGATCTATTGGCGGCCGGAGGGGTGGTACCCCAACGACCATGGGGGTTACCTTGGCACCCTTTGGACGTGGTACCCAGGTCCCTCGCAACCACCCGAAGCTGCTCCGATCGTTACCATACCGCCCTCGCCGGGTGGTGCTCCACCGTCGCCGCTCTATGTGCCACCCGCCTGGGGCGAGTTGGACGAGGATGCACCTTCTTCATCGATCGAGCACAGGACCCGGCTGGTTGCACCCGGTGCAACTGACTACAGAAACATCGGCACTTTCTCCACTTTCTCATTTTGCTCTACGCATGATTTGCCAGACAGTGGTACCAGCTCTCCTGGGCGTTGTAACAGAGGCACCGGCTCTCCCGGGCACTCTCGACGTGGCTAGAGCTGACGGGGTTGGATTAGCCTGCCTCCAGATTGAGATGCTGTTGGTTCAGGCTGCCCCAAGATGGGCTTAATTTAGGGTTTTAACTATATCTGTATTCTGCAGTATGCCTCACTGACTGCTAGTTTCGGGAGTTACCCTGCCAGAAAGGACAGGTTCTCCTATAGGATGCTTATTTCCACCGAAGCTGAGTAGGTGTTTGTTTCAGTTCCGTGACCACCTAGTTTGCCAGTCACCACCCTAGGTGGTGTGCTGGAAGTGACGCCCCGACCGTCATTCCTATAGTTAGGGTGTATGACTGTCACCGGTCCCGGAACCCTAGACCCCGAACATATAACGGGAAGACTGAGTATTCTCACCGGTGATCTATTCTGATTATCTGTCTCACCGAATATACAGTCCAGCTGATATATTCAGCAGA